>RJWJ010016040.1:0-35119 GCA_004363605.1 Indri indri
TCCAGACCAATCTCCTTTAACCAAAATAATGGTTAAACACTCAAGTTTTAGAGTCAAAATGCTATGTTTGAACCAAACTCTCTGGTGTGAACTTTTGCATGTAAGTGTATACAAATAACCTCTCTTTGGCCCACTTTGCCATCTGTAAAAGGGGAATAACAATATCAATTGTTTAATATGCTTGTTATAATTAATTAGCACCGTGTATATAAAGTACTTAACATTGTGTCTACATTTATGAATTGTTTAATAAGTGGTAGCTACTATTTATATGCCCAAAGCACTACATGTGGCATATTGAAAGTGCTCAAAGAAGTTGCTAAATTTAAATTTGATATATAATAAAGAAAGAATATTCTTCAGCTATTTCTAATCTGATCGTATAATGACTAGCTATCTTGCAATAGTTATGTCTGACCTGAAGCAACTGTAGCACTATAGCCAGCTGTCTTTGGAAACAAGATCAAATGATCAATAAATAAATATTGATTGAGCTCTCTGCTCTGTGTAGGCAATAAGATTCTTAACCTTAGGAGTCTATAATCTAATCAGACTATGTATAAAAGGGTAGAACATGAGCCAGGCGTGATCATGCATACCTGTAATCCCAGCTACTCAGGAGGCTGAGGCAGGAGGATTGCTTGAGCCCAAGATCTAAAAAAAAAAAAAAAGAGTAGAAAATTAACCTTTATAGGCAGCATTGTGTAGAATATATCTTATAGGAGAGCTGACTATGAACTGGGGTGATTAAGGAAAATTCCACAAAGGAATTAAAATTGACTTCATTAGTCTGATTAAAGAAACCACAGGGCCCTACCCTGACTAAAGGATCTCCCTGTTGACCTGAAAGAGTTCATTTATTCAATCCAGTGGTCTTAGCCCTTAACAATTCTTAGCCCTTGAACCTTGAAATCCAAATATCTAACAATAATAAGCACAAAATGCACAGCTTATGAATACACAGTTTAAGAAAGGAAGCTTTTTGGCTGGATTTGACCAATTGGATATGCTTAACTTATGGAAGGGAGGTGGATACCACAGTTTTTGAAAACTGCAATTTTTCAAGGCATATTAGGAAAGACATTTTTTTCTCCAATGAGAAGAAAAACATGGTGGAATGATCCTTGTATGTAAAGCTACTGAATTAACTTTGGAAAACCTTATCAAAGATCCCTTCTGACTAGGATGGACATCTTATAAAAGAAAACCTACCGTGGTGCACTTAGTCAATTACAGCTGTGATCCATTACTACAAGTTGAGGCAAAATTACATCTGACTGTAAGATTCGTCCTATCTCTGTCTAACTCTTCATATGGCTCAAACACTTGGCACCTTTCTGGATAAACCAAAGCCAACCTATAAATATAGTTGGCCCCCAAAGCAACAAGAACAAATTGAATCAATTGAATTGAATCATGAATGTCAATTTTAATTGAGAATTATATTGGTTTCATCACTTATTTGTCTTTTTGAAGTCAGTAATTACAATTTTATCATGGTTTTGGCTAACTTTATTTTAGGGCAATTTTTTCCAAATGAGAATATTTTGACAAGTTATAAGAGATAAAATAATTTTCAGAAATTTTACATTTAAATAATAGTTTAACAGCAGGTAAATTATAACTCAGAAGAGTGAAAAAATTCAGAAATAATCACAGCACTACTGAAATCAATATTGTAATATCACAGAGAAGAAAAATAATACCAGAAAACTGGAAATAGGCAAGATCTTCAGAGTAGGAAAAGGGGGAAAAGTACTACCATTAAGTCTGATGTTGGCCCTCTTCAAATTTCTAGAACAAATTTATTCAGCATTTATGGACTGTGTGCCCTCTCAGTCTCATGTACTTTGTAAAAGTTGGAAAATAAAGCAATAATTTCTAGGAGCTAGCATGAATTTGGTAAGTAGTCTGAAATGTCTTCCTTTAAATCACAGGAATTACCATATTTGAGTTAATTCTACTCTGATTATTTAGGTAGCACTGCGCTTGCATAGCTTCCACGCTCCATTAGACTAGACTATGCTTACATGAAATAGGGAAAGGGATAATGTTTTTTGTTTTACTTAAAACCGTGCTGAGCTTTGTTGTCTTCATCTATAAAATGTGGACAATAATAATCCCTGACGTATCTCCATGATATAAAGTATGGGAAAGTGCTTCTTAAAATGTTAGTGACATGTTATAATAAGGAAATCTTACAATAAACAAGAAGAAAAAATTGGGGAGGGGAGAACGAAGGAGAAAGAAATGAGAGGAGGAAATGCAAGTGTAATATGAAAGCAATTTTAGGGCAGAAGATGACCTTCGTGGAAGAAACCTATTATTTTTTAAAAGTCAGGGCAATGAGGCCCAGAGAAGTTAAATAATTGCATTGTCTCACAACAAGTTAATGGTGAGAAGAAAGAAAACCGAAAAGGGAAAGGAAAAAATATCTAAATTAGGAGTCAAGGAGTTCATGCAAGAGCTGACCCAGGAGGCCTGGTAGAACTAGCCAGGCCCTCTTGCTCACCTCTGAAAATGCTGCTCAGCCTAGTGGACCCACATTGGACTATAGTTCCCTGCACAGTAATTTTCAGAGGGCCCCAAAGAGAGAACAGGGTCACACACTCTCTTCCACCCTCAGTACTCACCCCGTTTTATACACACATCTTTCCCTCCCTATGCCAATGTTCAGAGAGGAAAAATCAGACTTAATGTGTGATTGCTTTGCTCTCATCCCTCCATTGTACAAAAAAGAAGATACCAAAAAAAGAAAAAAATTCCTTTGGATTACTTTAAAGATTCAAATTAACAAAGAAAATTATACATTCTCAAAAATATTTTAGGTGGTTGTTACAGCATCAAAACATCTACTTTTTGATTTGTTAGAATAGGAATGTGTCTATAGTAACAATGACTTTTTTTCTTTTTATAGCAATTAAGTCAGTAAAACTAACAACGGGTAGGACAATATGAATCATGTAAGGAGCAGTGTCTTTTGCTATAAAAACTTTTAAAAATATTTCATATAAAAAGATATACAAGTTTCTCTTGTTATTTCATATAAAAATAAGATGATGAAAGAGATATTCATATGAAGTAATAGTTTTAGAAATTATTTTAGCTCTAATAATTTTAGAGTTGGAAAAAAAAACCTCTCAGCCAAATGGTTTGTGGGTCTCGAGTTGGAAAAGAGTTGCTCAGAGATCTGTTAGTTCAAATCATCACAGGAAAGATTTGTGTGTGGTTCTTGCCATTTGTGTACTGTGTACAAATTTGAAAGTCTGTTTTATTCCTATATAGTTCATATATATTTAGGTTTTCAAAGTACTAAAATCATCCCACATGCTAAAGAAATAAGAGGGGAATGATTTCCTCACATTGTTGTTTTTGTCAATGAGTCAGATCTGCCACCAGCGCAGCAAACAGTGAACAGCACATCATAAATTCTTCTGCAGACTCCCCTGATAACACAGGTCAGTGGTTCCACAGATTAGTTCTGAATGCAGACTCGGGGGCACTGAAAGTCCCTGCCCAGAAAAGAAAAACAACCTGTGTGAAGTGAGTTTCAGGAAATGTAACAGAAAAGTGTTTACCCTAACAATAATTTAAGCTAATTAAAATAAAGTTTTTACTTTCTCCTTTTCATTTCCAAAGTCAATGTCTCAAAAACCATCAAGCTAGATGACACTGCTCCAGCAGTAGGAGTTGATAAGCACCTATGTCAAGGGTATGTTCTAGAACTCAAAACTGGACTGTGGAAGTCATGACTGTTTTGACAGGAGTAACAGTTACCAGTCAGTTTAGTCTGATCAGTTAAGCCATCGGCAAAGCCCAACCAAACCTGAGTCTGTCTTAATTCAATAAGCAACTCTTTTATAGCATGTGATACACAATTCATTTATTTCAGTATCCTATATAGTACTTTGGATAACTAATCAAATGCAGGTGGGTCATCTATAATGTAAGCATCAAACGTTGCTCCTTTTTGACTGCCTGCATTCCACCTTGACCCTGGTGGATTGCCAGGTTGGATTTTTCTTCTACACCACATCCCACCACTGCTGCACTACACCAGTGTCTCCCATCTGAATACTTCAGTCATATCCTGTGCTTCCACTCTTATCCTTATAGTCTATTCTCTTTAAAAAGTGTCTGAGCAGAAGGATCCCTTTAAAACACAGATCTGGTCGCGTTACTCTCTGATTCGAAGTCCTTACTGTGACCTCCAAAGCCCTTCGTGGAGTGGCCTCTCCAGCCTCACCTCCTGCCATCCTCCTCCCCCTTAGTCATTCCACTCCAGCCGTGCTGGCCTCCTTGCAGCTCTGGACCACATCAGGCACCCTCCACCTCAGGGCTTTTGCTCTACTGTTGTCTTCACGGTGATGCCTGCATGGCTCAGACCTCTGCTGAAATGCCTGCTCAGTAGAGAAATTTCCTTGAACTTCTCATCTGATAATAGCCCGTCACCCTCCACAGCCACCACCCTTGGCTTCCTATCCCTTTGCCTTGATTTGTCTTTCTTCAGAGAGTTTTTCATGTTATATTATTCATTTGTCTCTTTATGTAATGACCATCTCTCCACATTAGAATGCAAGCTCCCTGAGACCAGGGGCTTTATTGGTATAATAGTCACTGCTGTAACACTGATACCTACAGGAGTTCCAGCACAGGGCAGGCCTTCAATAAATACTTGTTGGATATAGAAAGATAGCTTGAGATATGGGGAAATTGTGACACTGGGGCATTGCTGTAGGAATGTATAAAGGTGCAATCGCTGTGGAAAAGTTTGGCATTTTCTCCAAAAGTTAGACATAGATCTACCATATGACCCAAGAATTCCACTACTAGATACATACCCAAATGAATGGAAAGTGGGGACTCCGTTATTTGTACACCAGTGTTCATAGCATCACTGTTCACAAGAGCCAAAAGATGGAAATAATACAACTGCCAATAAACAGATGAATAGTATATACATACAATGGTACATTATTCGGCTATAAAAGGGAATGCAATTCTGACATATAATATAACACGGTTGGACACTGAAGACATTATGCTTAGCGAAATAAGCCAGACACTGAAGGAAAATATTATATGATTCCACATATATGAGATACCTAGAAAAAGCAAGTTCACAGAGACAGAATGTATGATAGAAATTGCCAAGGGCTGGGAATAGGGCAAGGGAGGGATATTGCTAATTGGGATCAGAGTTTTTGTTGGGAATAATCAAAAGATTTGAATACAGAGATCAGTGTTGGTTATACAACACTGTGAATATATGTAAGGTCACTTAATTCTATACATACAAATGGTTAAAATGATAAATATTATGTCCTATATATTTCACCACGATAAAAATATGCACAGCCAAGACCAAAAAATAATAGCTTGAAAGAATGATAAAGTATATTTCTTCTCAACTTAGAGTGATCGTTAGATAAATATCAGCATGTCATGCCTGCAATGGTTCACCACCCGCAAGCTAAAAATATGAAGATGAAAGGAAAATAAAGCAAAGACAGTGAACATTGAAGATTCGAACAGCTTTGCAAACATGTTTACTTGAGGCCAGTGTCCAGTAGGCAGGTGTAATACAGCCTTCTCTTTCTCCCTGGCAAGATTTACCAGCCTTGCCAGCTAAATAATCCTTCAATCATTGACTTGTTTGCAGAGGATACCACAGGGGTCAATCCCGATTCAGTTATTTATTCAAAATAGACTTTAAGGCTGCGGGAAAGCTCAGTTCCACAAAGTCATCCAGCAGCCCAGGTTCCTTCTTTTTTGTTATTCTTGTTTTGCCTTCTGCAGAATGTTCTCCACATCAGAATCATTGATGGCTGTCTCACCACTAAGATTTCTGTAGGAAAGGGGAAATAGAGGAAATTAAGAACAAGCAAAATTCCTTTAAGAAGGTGACATAGACATTTCACGTATCGCTTTTTATCACAGTTGAACTTAGTCACGTAACCATGTTTAGATGCAAGGAAGACTAGCAAATGAGATCCTAGCTAGGTGATCATGTACTCTGCTAAAACTCTGGGTAAGGGAATTATTCTAGAAGAAGGGGAGAATGTACTGGGAGACAGTCAGTAATCTCTATTTAAATGATTATTTGGGCGCTACTGGGGCAACAACCAACTGTGTTTCAGGCACTACTCAAGACCCTATAAGGGATACAAAGAGAATCCTCAGGTTCATGGAGTTCCCAGGCTTTTGTGGGTCATAAGACAGGCCCACACTATAACAGAAGGTAGACTATAAAATCCATAAGCAAAGTACAAGAGTTACCAAAAAAGTTCAAAGTAGAGAGATTGCCCATCAGTTTGGAAGCTCAGAAATGAGATTGCTTTGAGAGACAGGGAGTGGAAGGAGAGCGTTTTAGATGGAACAAAGGGCCAGAAGAGAGAAAGTAGAGGACATGTCTAAGAAAAGCAAGCCACATGGTCTGGTTTAGCTCCAGCATCAAATAGGGACCAGGGAATTATGGGAGAAGAGGCTGAGGAGAGGACATTTTTTCATTTCTTTTCACCTGACATGGGAACCGACAGAGGATTTTTGAACGGGGCAGTGATATGATCAGAATTGGCTTTATAAAGACCATCAGTGAATGTAGAATGAGTTAGAGTAGGTAGAGAATGAATATGGGGAGACCAGATGGAAGATCAGAGTTACAGTTTAAAGAGGTTTTCTGATAAGACAATGTTGTAGGAAATGAAATAAAACATCTCTGACATCACCCTGGTCAAATATGAAGCCGAATTACATGTTTGTAATGTATATTTATTGAATACCTACCATGCTTAGACTAGCAACTCTGAAACTTTTCTGATTATGTACAGAAAGAAATGTATTTCCTCCCCTCAATCCATTTTCATAATTATATTTGGAAACAAATGTTTTCTGAAACAATACTTCAGCCAATGCATTCTGCTATTTTTCTACTCTATTTTTTTCTTAATTCTAGACTGAGCCACCAAATGTATCTATCCTTTGAAAAGCACTTCTTTAGGCACCATGAGAAAGGCAAGAGGAATGTGGCATAAGACCTACTTGAGTCCTTTAAAAGACTATTATCTATTAAGGGAAGGAAAAACAGGCACAAACACAAAAGACCACAAGACAAGGTAGGGAAATCATAGAGTTTTGGAGCTGAGAGAGACCCAAGGAGCCATCTTATCTTAACATTTCATGTAGTTGGTGAGAAAATGAAGCTCAGAAACATTAACTAACTTATTTAATAATAGCACAGAGCAAGTTAGTGCTGCGGATGCAAGATAAGCAGGACCTCTTGGAGAGGCCCAAGTCCCTTATGTTATTAAATATTTTTAAAAAGTAGGATTACAAAAATTATGGTACATTTTAATTTTATTTAATTTGGACTGAGCAAATAATGCTTTTAATATACATACCACAAATACTACTCAGAAGTTCCAATCATACGATAATTGCACTATTTATATAAGTACTCACTGATGATATATAATCAGTGGTGTGGACTGGTGATGGGGCATATATTTAAAGGTGCATGATGAATGGCTTATTTCAGTCCAGTCAGTGGGTCTCCATGACTGAATTATCTCTCCTTTGAAGGTAATATCAAAAGTGTAAATTTGAGGCTGTTAGGCCTTTCAGTAATAAGCACTTGTCATACAGAACAACTCTACCCTTATTCCCAAATCCCTGTCTCCATCAAGAAAAGACAGGGTATCTTGATTCCCCATTTGCCCTCCATTCTAAGATGGGATCAGCTCCCAAAAGATCCTGTGCTCTTCCGAGTCACATTGTTGTCCTTGGGTTTTCTGTTTCATGGGACCCTCTAACACTTGAGGTTATGGCTTTGATGTGGCTGCCAAAAAATGTACTGAATCCAATGTTTCAGGTACCATACCTTGTGGATCTCTTTGCATATTTTCTCACTTCAACTGTTTTCCAGTTAGAAAGATATTATGAAGTGAACTTTTAAAGTTTTACCAGTTGATGCCAGAAGTTTCCATTAAATAACCCATGTTCATGTCTTCCACACTAAACTCTCTTTGTTTTCAATTTTTTAAGGCATTACTCAATTAAAACTTGTTACATTAATTAAGCTACTCTACCTTTTTCTAGTAGACTTGAGACAAAATTGATCGTGATAGTCTGCATTCTTATTTGACAAATTAAATAAGAAAGTTGGTATTTTGTGATGTAATTGCAACAGACATTTTCTTATGTTTGATTGTCTAATTTATTCATGTTTATAAGCATGAATAAATTAAAATTGTTTAAGAACAGTTATGTATAATGTAAGCGGGCAAATGATTTATGGTAAAATAGGTAATTTATTACATTCCTTTTTAGGCATTTCTGTTAACATTTTTGTGAGAAATGTATAGAAATTTTTAACAAAATATAACAAAACAAAGCTCTTTATAGTTGCTTTTGGCATTTGTGGTTTGAACATAGCTGTATTGCATTATTTAACAACTAAATGAATTCCATGTGAAGAGAACTACGCTCACTCTCTCTCCTTTCCATTGAAACCCACAGACGTCTTGCTGGAAACGCTCTGACATACATTCCCAAGGGAGCATTCGCTGGCCTTTACAGTCTTAAAGTTCTGTAAGTAAACCAAGGGTTATTGTATATATTTCTGATTTTAGTGTCAAATGGCTGCTAATTAACTTATAAAGATTGAGTCCCTCTAACAAACTATTTGTATCCATGGGATAATTTACCTAATTTAAAGTCTACCTACATTGGTGCCATAGAACCATATTATATGTGACTAAATTTGTATGTGAAAAAAATTCTCTTTTCTAACTTTAATATCTAAAGTTGTTTGCCTCTAAATAACCACCTTACCAACTCAAACTTTTTAAAAAATAACAATTGAACAACTTGGGAGTTAGGGGTACCAACCCCCCCATACAGTCAAAAACATGCATATAACTTGACTCCCCAAAAACTTAATTACTAATAGCCTACTGTGGACCAAAAGCCTTGCAGATAACCGAACAGTTGATGAACACATATTTTGTTTGTTATGTGTATTATACTGTATTCTTCCAATACAATAAGCTAGAAAAAAGAAAATGTTAAGAAAACCGTAAGGAAGAGAAAATGTATTTACTATTCATTAAGTGAAAGTGGCTCATCATAAAGGTCATCCTCGTCATCTTCATGTTGAGCAGGCTGAGGAAGAGGAAGGGTTGGTCTTGCTGTCCCAGGAGTGGCAGAAGTGGAAGAAAATTCTAATACAAGTGGACCCTCGCAGTTCAAACCTGTGTCGTTCAAGGGTCAACTGTATTTCCCTTTGCCTTTGTATTGTGAAATGGGGAAGTGTATCTTCAAAAGCGTTTTGATCACTGAGTCAGCACTATAAATCACTATGATGCTGACATAATGAGACCACAGTTTCAAATCGATTTCAAAGTTTGTAACCTTATGATGCACTGAATAAGAATCAGCTAAAAAAATACTATGTTTGTGTTTGACCTGTAAATAGAGATGGGAAATCCTAGTGCATAGCAGATACACTGAATAGTTGCTTAATTAAGAAATGGTTATTTATTGAGAATTGTAAATGTGGGTTTTCTTATCTAATGTCCAACTTCCCAATTTATCAGAAAATTTATTATTATTAAACACCTCCTTCCTTTAGTACTCATTGCTTAATTTTCTTTCAGTTTGTTCTGTGTAGAAAAAAAAAAAGGCACCTAGGTAGAGAAAATCGGTACTGCAAGTTGAAAGTCATACTAGGGAAATTTTATCTCAGGAAAAAAATCCTGATTCTTTTCTTTGAGATAAAAGTTATTAACTCTAAAAAAGCATTTAATATATTTTTGCTTAATGAAAATTGCACTTCAGTAGCCTGAGGGATACAAGGGTAAAAAGCAGTTTAATTAAATTTAATATTTTGTTAAAAGTTAAATTCAATAGCAAAACCATTGTTTGATCTGGTTAGGTAATTGGGTTTGGCATCTCTTCCCCTCTTTGGACTTTTTTTGCTAATAACAAATTGTCATGTTGCCAAACCCTAATGCTGATTCATTATGGGGTAAAATTCTGAGTTGTAGTACCAGCTCCAATGCATGTATCTCCACAAACTCAGCAAAATATTAACCACTCAAAATGCATCACAAAAGTCAAGTTTAGATAAGACAACTAAAGTGATTTTTTCCAATGTTGAGCTATGTACCACTAAGTATTTTAGAGACTTGTTAAATAAATTATACTAAAATGAATTATGTTAATTCAATTAGCAAAATATATATTGGATATGTGAGCTAGTGTGTGTGAGTACCTCCAGTCATCATGATTATATCTGAATTATGAATATGTAATATGAATACCTAGAAATTAAATAATATAAATATATATGGATTATATGTAAACTAGCTATTATAATTACATAGAATTGTAATTTTAAATCCTTGAATTCTCACACATGAATTATTCTAATTTTGTATGAATTTTTCCACCGTAAGGTTTTTAAATTTTCTAGTTATACCATTATATATTTCTAATTGCATCATATTACCATTGAATGTTTGTATATCACAATATACTACAGATCCATGAAATTAGAGCTGTCATCTGTCTTGGTCACTGGTATATCTCCAGCTCCTAAAACAGTTCCTAACTCATAGCAGACATTGAATAGTTGAACGAATGATTCAGACAGATGAACAAAGAAAACTAGGAAGTTCTAGATTTTTTAACTTTTTCTTCATTTTGTATGATGTTGACCAATGCTATATGTTTATTAATAGAATATATATTGTATAATATATTAAACAAAAAAATTGTGCCTTCAAAGAGTGCAATGTGCACCATCCGAGAGATGAACATGCTTGAAACTCGGACTCGGGGGCGGGCGGGGAAGAGCAACACACCTAACCTAAACATCTGTACCCTCATAATATGCTGAAATAAAAAAAAAAAAATTGTGCCTTCATATCTGATATGGGCTTCTACTTGCAAGCAGGCTTTTTTTTACCCAAAATGCTTCTGCACACCCTTTGCTGTCTCCTATGGTGCATTTTGCCTTACTGCTCCAAAAAGCATTACATTTATCTGATGTAAAAATGAAAATCATAGGTTATCTCTCAAACTTACCTTTTTTTTTTTTGAGACAGAGTTTTGCTCTGTCGCCTGGGCTAGAGTGCCATGGCATCAGCCTAGCTCACAGCAACCTCAAACTCCTAAGGCTCAAGCGATCCTTCCACCTCAGCCTCCCGAGTAGCTGGGACTACAGGCATGTGCCACCACGCCCGGCTAATTTTTATATATATTATCTTTTTTTAGTTGTCCAGATCATTTCTTTCTATTTTTTAGTAGAGACGGTCGCTCTTGCTCAGGCTGGTCTCGAACTCCTGACCTTGAGCGATCCACCCGCCTCGGCCTCCCAGAGTGCTAGGATTACAGGCATGAGCCACCACGCCCGACCTCAAACTTGCCATTTAAATGGACCCTTTCTACCAGAAAAAAAAAACAAAACAAAATTATATGTGGCATTTAGACCCTCTCTTTTATCCACTCCTAGCTAACCAATGTTTCCTGTCCCGTACAGTCAAGGGTTCAGGAAAGCCTGGTGAGTGTGATACTCAAAGCAGCATGAAACAAATAATTGCTGGAAATACAAAGATCAATAAATATGGTTATTGCCCTTGAAGAGATTATAATCTAGTGACAGATTGTGGGACCAAGATAGCGGGATGAAGACAGACAAACAGATCACTTCTGACTCTTGTGGAAAGTGTGTCTAGCGGTGCAAGGTACTGTGGAACTACAGAGGTTGGGGAGCATTTAGTTCAGCCTGATGGTTTGGATTGGGCTTCCTAGGAAAGAGCTTTTCCCAGAGAGATGACCCAGGAGCTGCATCTTGAAGCACAACTAGGAATTAGCACCCCCAAAAGACGGCTGAGCGAGGGGGCAATATGCACAGAGACTCAGAGGCGGGAAAGTCCTGGGATGAACAGGTAACCCCAAGCAGGTTAGTACTCGAGCATTCAGGAGAAAATGGAGAGAATTTGAAAAAGAGCCTGGAAAGACAGAAAGGGTTCTGATTGCAGGGACATATGTCATGTCAAAAAAATGTGGATGTTATTATGTTCTGGGCATGATGAGTAACCAAGGAAAAGACGTAAGCAAGGGAATGCCATATTTGGATTTTGCAGTTTAGCTAGGTCACTGTCAGTGTGAGGAAAGTTCAAGAGGAGCAAGACCCTGCCAGGAATTGTGTTCACTCTTCTCTTTGCTTTGCTGACATAAAGACTAATACTCAACAAGTGGACTCAAATTGTCAGATGTTTTGAAAATATTTTGATGTTTGTCTTAGTCTATTTGTGCCATTATAACAGAATACTACTGGATAATTTGTAAAGAACAGAAATTTATTTCTCACAGTTCTGGAGGCTGGGAAGTCCAAGATCAAGGTGCCAGCATCTTGTGAGGACTGCTATCTGCTTCCAAATGGCACCTTGAAAACTGAGTCCTCCAGAGGGGAGGAATGCTGTGTCCTCACATTGCAGAAGGTGGAAGGGTAAAAAAGGAATGAACTCTCTCCATCAAGGCTTTTTATAATGGCATTAATCTATTTCATAAGATCGTGCTCTAAAAATTTTTAAAGGCAATAATGGGAGGAGGTGGGGTAAATAAATAAATAAATAAAGATGGTCGGGTGTGGTGGCTCACATCTGTAATCCTAGCAATCTGGGAGGCCAAGGCAGGAGGATGGCTTGAGCTCAGGAGTTTGAGACCACCCTGAGCAAGAGTGAGACTCTATCACTACTAAAAATAGAAAAAATAAGCCCAGCATGGTGGGATGCACCTGTAGTCCCAGCTACTCAGGAGGCTGAGGCAGGAGGATCATCACTTGAGCCCAGGAGTTTGAGGTTGCTGTGAGCTAGGCTGCCGCCAGGGCACTCTAGCCTGGGCAACAGAGCAAGACTCTGTCTCAAAAAAAATAATAATAAAATAAAAGGCAATAATGCAAAGTATTTATAAAGCAAATTTTGTTAATGAAATTCATTGAGATCCCTATGTTCCTATGTTTCTTGTTTCTCTACTAATTTAATAATAACATCTCCCAAAAGGCTCCACCCAACACTTCCCAAAGGGCCCCATCTCCCAACACTGTTGCATTGGGAATTAGGTTTCAACACGAATTTTTGGAGGGGACAAAAACATTCAAACCATAGCAATGTTAGAGCAATGGCTCTCAACCACAGTGGTTCTACATGCTGCAGAGTGTTTTGGAAATTTATAGAGGCATCCTTGGTCATCCAGATAACTGGCACACAGTAAACTGTCCTGCAATGCACTGCACAGCCCAGCATAAAAAATTCTCCCTCATCCTGTCTGACTTCTGACTGTCCCTTCATACCAAATATAAATCAATAATACTAAAATGCATAATTGTACTAAAAGATTTTACAAGAAGTTCTACATACGCCTCTTAATTTGTGTAGGAAAAATTAAATGAAATAAATATTTTCTCTCACAATCCTTGAATAATTAACTCAGCTTATACTTCCTGTCTATTTCTGGTATTATGGGATTTCTAACCACATATTCAGTTTGAAATAGTGTTAGCACAGTGGAAGAATTACCTCAAAGGCCACGAAATAAATTAAAAATATGTAACCATGGAAATGTGAAACTTAAAAATAATTATTAAATGAGTGGAGAAACAAGAAACACAGGGACCTCATTGAATTTTATTAACAAAGTTTGCTTTATAAATATTTTGTATTATTGCCTTTTAAAATTTTTGGAGCACAAGCACACAAGATTTATGTTGTGACAAGTAAATAATGATATATTTATTTGAGAGTGGCCAGCCTGTTGCTTTTTTAATCTTATTCTTTCACTCCCTAGCAGGGTCTACCACTCAACTTGTGTAAAAACAGTTATGTGACTGTTTCTTTTTGCAATTTCACTTCAATTCCGCGTTGCCTATGGAGGGATATGCTCTCCTGGGCCTTTTGGAGTGCTGAAGAATGAATGTTTGCCTCAGCATGTTATGGAAGTTTGAGACAGGATAAAGGTTCTGTATGATGTCTCACCACTATCTTGTCCTAAAACATAGGGAATTATTTTAACACTACTCGTCTATAAGAAACACTCATTTGAGGCCGGGCGCGGTGGCTCACGCCTGTAATCCTAGCACTCTGGGAGGCCGAGGTAGGCGAATCGTTTGAGCTCAGGAGTTCAAGACCAGCCTGAGCAAGAGCGAGACCCCATCTCTACTAAAAATGGAAAGAAATTAGCTGGACAACTAAAAATACAGAAAAAATTAGCCGGGCATGGTGGTGCATGCCTGTAGTCCCAGCTACTCGGGAGGCTGAGGCAGGAGGATTGCTCGAGCCCAGGAGTTTGAGGTCGCTGTGAGCTAGGCTGACGCCACGGCACTTTAGCCCAGGCAATAGAGTGACACTCTGTCTAAAAAAAAAAAAAAAGAAAGAAACACTCATTTGGGAGAATATCCGCCCTCATTTGTGAGTGTCATGCGTACTCATTTTCTCCACTACAACATTTGTAATTTGTCCAGACATGTTATCTTTATTTTAATAAAGATATTTCCTTCTTTCCTTTATAATATGTAAGTATGCTCTGTTATTACATATCTTAACTAGTTTTTTTCTAGTATCCATCCAGACTTCTATTCTCATGTTCTTATTCTTGTACACAATGGCTTCTGATGTCATTTTTCTCACACTCAGCCTTACCCATTAAAGGTAGAGGCAAGCATCTGACTCATTCATAAAAATGTTTCCTGTGGTAGTCACATGTGAGCATCATGTATAGAGTGGTACACATATCATTTTACTATAAATTACTTTTCTTATATTTCTCCTTTATAATACAGTTAGGGCAGTGCATTGTATTGATGCTTTTCTTTGAAATGTGTGTGAATAGGCTATATTTTTGTGAATTTCATTTAGGTATAGTAGAAGCAGCAGTACAAAATATTTGTTATTAAAGGGAGCATTGGATCCAATAGGGGCGAGAACCACAGTGCTAGATGTAAAATGCTGAACGAAATAGACCTGTCCCTACCCTCATGGAAACTCTTGCAAATATTTTATAAAGTCCAAAAGTGGCTGGGGAAAAGAAATAACTAATTGTCTTGTAGCTTGTTGAAAATGATAACACAAGAGTAATTTTCGTCTAAGTAAAATAAGAGACAGATAATAGTGATTATTATCACTAAGACCGTTAAGATGGAGAATGCAGATGGCAACAGCCATCCTTGGCTAGGGCTGTTTTATATCTGAAATCTTATTACTGTGAGCGCTGAAAGATCGCAAATATTTAAGATTATTATCCCTATAAATATTGGCCTTAATAAAAAAATAAGTGATTTGCTCTATATCGCACAATACCAAATCCAATGGAATTCTGACCCAGGCTATCCTCAGCAAAGGTTCATTTTCCTATGTAAGCCATTCAGTTAGGAAATGGTTCATCCTCCCGCTGCCCAACACCTAAACCAAAGCGATGTGGAGGTGATGGGTAAAACTAACCATAGAAAAGTCACAATTAGCCAGAATTACCCCATTCCCAGGTAGACCCAGAAGAGAGCTTGATAGTTACTTAATATCTACACAGAGGACAATTTGGCAGAGGAAATGCCTAAGAATTGAACTAAATCTCCATTCAACAAGTTATTTCATCTCCCTCCGCTTCACTGTACCTGTTCTTATTTAGTCCTGATGGTTTAAAAAAAAAAAAAGATAACCAAAAAATTGTATAGAGTAGCATGAGGATGCTGTATGAAGTAGAGAATACTTTGAAGCTCCTCGGGGAAAGAAATTAAGAAAATATGAACTCATCCTCTGTCTCTAGAGAAAGCATTTCATTTTCTTTTCTTACACATATGTGAATGATAAAAATGAACGTAAAAGTGCCTACACCCATATTCAGGCTGTGGTGCATTCTGCTTCTATCCCATGTATTCAGTGAGGAGTATTTTCAAAAGAAATTAGCAGCCGTGTCGTGAGTGTTTTCTGTTTTGATTGCACTCCGTAGTACTATAAACCCTTTGTTTTGCTTCCCATTGGAATGTCTTAAACAAAAAACAGAATTTTCTAATTAACTCACTGGAGACTTATAAGGATATAATGGAGATAACTTGCTCCTGTTTTGTCATTTGAAAGTAATCAAACAAAAGTTCCTTCTTTAGGGAGAGATCAGGGCTTAGATTGGTTTTTTTAAAATTATAGTTTTGGTGTTTTATTGGTAGAAGTAATTGAAAAATTAGATTGCTGGGGGGGGGGAGCTTGAGGATAGCTTTAAAAGTTATCAGTATTAAAGCTCATTTCAGTTCCATTTTCTGAAGGCAGATATATAAAACAACCAAGAAAGCTTGCAACTATTCAATGTTGGAAAACTGTCTAAATATCTCTTATCCTCTATTCCAACTTTTCAGATACTTTAAGAAAACAACATTTCAAGAGTCTCACTGTTTGGTTAGAAAAGTATAGAAGGATAATTCAATACATACTTTGTACCCATAATACATTACCTATAAAATTTAGACATCAGTTAGGTCCATTATCTGTATCTTATCATCATAAATTTATCACAAAATTAATGCATTACTTGGAAAACATTTTTGTGAACTGAAAATTAGATAATAGCTTGAATCTGCTTGGAAAAGTGTAAAATAACATAGAAATTTGGACTTTTAATATTTAGGTAAGTTATGCAAAATATGGAACAGAAGTTGCAATTCTCCTAATTTCCTAACTGGCAAGTCAAGTCAACAGATCTCCCTAAAACTCAACTTTATTCATAAGAAACCAATACATTTAAGACTCTTGATCTATGAAATTTTAGTTGACTCCAAATTTAACATAATGAAATTATCGAAGTAGAACTATTGGAATACAAATGACATAATTATGTCCCTTAGAAAACAGAATCTCAGGCATGGTGAGAAAAGTGTAAATTTTATGATCAAATATTTTTCGTGTCTTATTTGTATATGAGCACGTATTTGTACATATTAAAGTTTTACAAACACTTTCATATTTTAATCCTCAAACACCTTTTCAATCAAAGAATACTATTCCCATTATACAGATAAAAGACCAAGGGTCAGGGAAGTTAAGTGGGTTTGCTCACCAAAACTAAAAACTTAGGTCTTATCTCCAAGCCCAGCATAGCACTTCCTCAAGTTCAGGTGAAAGTATTCTATTAGAAATATTTAGATAGCCGGGCACAGTGGCACATGCCTGTAGTCCCAGCTACTCAGGAGGCTGAGGCAGGAGGGTCCCTCGAGCTCAGGAATTCAAGTTCAGCCTGGGCAATAACGCGAGACCTTGTCTCTAAAAAATGTAAAATTAAAAATTAAAAAAATTAATATTTAGCATAGTATAGGGTGTTTCTCAGTGTGTGGTACCTTGCTCAGTAGTATTGGCATCACCTGGGAGCTTGTTAGAAGTGCAAATTTTCTGGCCCCTGCCCAGACCTACTGAACTGGAAACTTTGGGGCTGGGGCCCAACAATTTGTGTTTTATCAAGCCTTCCAGTGAATTCTGATGAACCCTAAAGTTTGACAACCACCAGCATGGAGTTTTCTTTCTCTTTGACTCGTTAATTAAAATGTCACATCCAGTACAAAAATCATGAGTTTTGAGAAAGGATTTATTAATGTATATAGAAAGGGCCAACCTTTATTGAATGCTTACCATGTGGCAGGTATTGTTCTATGAACTTTCACTCCTAAATTATCACAATAAGCCCTGTGAGATCACTGATCACTAAGGCATGGAGAGATTGGGTTATTTCCCTGAGGCTACACCACTAGTGGCAAAGAAGAGGTGGTCAGAGGTGAGAACCCATGCTCTTAACCATACCGTAACCACACGAGCTGAGAATTGATACAAGAAGCCAGTATTCCTCAGGAGAATGCTGCGTGGTGCTCTGGAATGTACACTAAGCTTTGGAGTTAGACATTCCTGGGATTGAATCCCAGCTAGCCAACTAATGAAAAGAAGCTTTCATTGTAGAGATGAGAGTTGTTGCAAAAACCCAAATATAAGTTGCTAACCTAGTAAGTAGAAATATTTCTTTAAAATTTCTGCTTTCCTAAAATAGTCTTCTGCCTCAGGCTTACATGGACCATGAAATACTGGGGGAGAAAATGTGCTGCAGAGAAATTTTGTGTTATAAAATTTATGAATAAGGTAGCAAAATATAAGAAATGTAATGGGAATTTTTTTCAGGCTATTTCCCCACTAACAAGGATATATTTTTATTTCGCTGTTGCCAGGTATTTCCATTCTGTAGTCCCCATACTCTGAAAAAACTGTTCAACCTGGGAGAGCGAAAGCACAAATACCTCACAAAAAGAATTTAATTCATATCAAAAGATGGCCATGCACAAGCAGGGAGATCTTTAATAGCTTCCTACTGCTATCTTATTTCCATTCGGTCTAATCTATGCAGCCACCAGAATGATCCTTTAAAAACATGAATATTAAGAGCATGTCATTTCCCTACTTAAACCTTTCAACAGGGGTTTCTCATCACATTTAAAATAAGGTCTTACCACCTGCAAGGTCCGCAGCGGTCCCCAAACTTTTTGACACCAGGGACTGTTTTTATGGAAGACAATTTTTCCACAGACGGGGATGGGGGATGATTTGGGGATGATTCGAGCACATTACATTTATTGTGCACTTTATTCCTATTATTATTACACTGTAACATTTAATGACATAGCTTTGTGCAGTGGCAGTATCATAGCCAATGAGATTTGTCCAAGGCATGATTATTGCTAATTGAAAACTTTTCCCAATACCCCGCCATGATGACTTTCAATATAATGAAATAATTATACAACTCACCGTAGGTTGGGGACGCTCGTATGAGATAGCATCACATCCTCTCCCAGCTTCCGGCCCTCACCAGTTCCTCTCCAGTCACTGTTGGTCCTTTGTTGCTCCCTCCACAGTCAAGCAAGCTCCCTCCAGCCTCCGGCCCTTTGCACCTGCTCTTCCCTCTTCCTCAGTAATTCTTCCCAGATATTCACAACGATTTGCTCCGATTTCATTCTGGCCCCTACTCAAATATCACCTTTTCAGAGAGACCTTCCCTGACCACATTTAAAATAAAAATCTCACCCCCTGTTACCATCTATCTCTAATCCATGTTTTGATTTTTATTCATAGAACTTATCACTTGTCTCGTGTTATGCATTCATTTGTTTATTTTTAATTATCTGCACTCCCCACAGGAATGTAAGCTCCCCAAAAGCCAAGACTGTCTAATGCTCCACAGTTTTTCTGACATCTTTCTTTAAAGTTTTTCTTTATTTCTTTTAACATACAGTATGCTGCAGAATAATCAGCTAAGACAGGTACCCACAGAAGCTCTACAGAACTTGCGAAGCCTTCAATCCCTGTAAGTACAGTTGAAATTGCAAAATGTATTTAAGATCAATTTGGGAAGGAGCATTAAGATGTCCAGTTGGCCATTTTAGTATGTTTCTCAGTTGGGGCTCACACCTGAGTAAATTGTTAGTGAGAGTCTATTAGCGCAACATTGCTCCATATCCTCATTAAGCAACATGTATGAAAGGGACCAGTGTTGGAGTTTGGGGTTTCAGGGCAGAGATTTAATACAACACCTGCAGTCAAAAGCTCTACTTCCAGGAGTTTGCCCTACATTTCCCTGTACTATTTTTGTCCCTGAATTCAAATCAGAAATAATGCTTTCCTTTTACCTAGAAGAATGGATGCCAGAATCTAGAAATCTTGGTATCTTCAATTTATTTTGTTTTCAGATTATCTGAGCTGCCTTGTAATCAAGTGTTTTGCACTCAAATAAAGACTTAAGTCCTGTACATACATTAGGGATGATCAAATCAGGAGACTAAGATCTACTGATATGTCCTGAAACCCTACTGCACCGGTTTACAAACCAAGAGCTTCCCCATCACTGCACACAGGTGTACAAACATAGTCATAAACAAGCTCACAGAGACACACGTATGATAAATTCACATAACACACACACACACACACACACCCCACACACAAACACATACACACACACAAACATGCCCAGCAGTGGTGCTGGTGTCCCACACTCTGAATCCACAACTTTACCATCGGGGGTCTCTCACCACCACCACCCCACGTACATGCTGATTTAAAACCTCTGAATAAATAAAAATTAATGATTCCTCACGAAAAGAACATTCTCACCAGTGAGTTCTTTTGGAACTTGGATTGTAAGCAATCGGTTGCAGTGATTACTTGGCAAGTCTATGCTGCTATTTTTTTCAGTGAATCTTCCTCTCATCGGAATGTATGTGTTTACAATATATTGCATGATTTCCAATATACACATGTGTGATGTATGCTCTAATTTTACTTACACTAGAGGTCCTCATCTGTCAAACAAAATACTGGTTTCTGGTCTTGCCTGATGAGAGAGAGAGAAATGCATAAAAAAGGCAAATAAATACTACAGACTCCAGTTGAAAATTGTTGTAAAGAATCCATTGGTTAGTAATTACATATAGTGTGCTTAGTGCCTTTGACTGAGGTGACATAAGAGAAGGAGGACCGTGAGATTTGAAGATGATACTTGCGTCCTTTGATCTTTTTTTTTTTTTTTTTAATGAAAGAAAATCTGTGCTTGGGATCATTTTAAGCCTTTTACTCCAGTCAAACAAAGTGACTTCCTAGGTTTTCACCAGCCTATAGATAAACAAACCCACAAGGGCGCCTTTGTGGCCTGGAATAGGTCTGCCGCATATTCAGGAGCACCTTAATGACCTGACAGTATCACTCCCCCTTTGT
This sequence comes from Indri indri, assembly GCA_004363605.1. Classification (NCBI taxonomy): domain Eukaryota; kingdom Metazoa; phylum Chordata; class Mammalia; order Primates; family Indriidae; genus Indri; species Indri indri. The sequence goes on from RJWJ010016040.1 coordinate 20,793, forward strand.
TGCACAAACCTTTACCTGAAGGAAAGGAGAAGCAGCCAGAGAAGCACAACAGCCTCATCTCAGGTTGTCTGTGTAAGGGCACAGCGATCTAGTGGCTAAATTGAAATCGAGATAATGGCACTGGCCAATAGGAGCTTTAAAACAGCTGCGAGGCAGGCAGGAGATAGAAAGATAAGAGTTTGTAACCAAAAGCCACTATCAGCTGAAAGAAGATCACAAACAGAACACAAACAGAAGTGAACTCTTTGAGGAAGAGAAAACCATGAATCTTTTGTTCACTCAAACTGGGTGGTGCCCCTCTGATAAAGGTGCTCAGATTTAGTTTCTTACAGTCTAGATAGTTACTGTTCACCAGGTGTCTCTTGCCTTCGGTTTCTAGTTCACAAAAAGAATTACGTTTTGAAACTTTATAAATATGTGTTCCCTGTGAAAAGGTCAAGGGTTAACTTTCTAGTTTGACATTACATCCAGACCGAAGCATCTAGATGGCCCCCAGTTCACACTGGATTGTATCAGCTGGGCTATGCAATGTTTGTCAGGGGTCCCTTTGCCCAGAGTACAGACAGACCAGTGTGAGGCGTCAAATGTTGGCAATGTGCGCTGGCAGGCCACTTTTTCTCACTGATATTTTTTGTGCTGCTTTGATACAAGAATTGAAAGTGGTCAAAAAGCATAATAAACATGGGCTGAACCACAAACACTGCAGATACCGTATTGTACCAACTGAAGGATCCTCCCACCCTGGGTACATGCTAGGCCAGACTGGAGGTTTGGGACACAGTGAGCCCCTTTAAAGATTTACTGATGTCCTCGATTTGAAATATTTAATTGCATTTATCCTGCTTCCATTAAGCAGTTCCAAAAATAAAAACATTAGTTTTGAGTTTAATGGTCATTACAAACATGCTTTCCTAATCCATGCTTCCATCATTTTCGAGGCCATTTTTGTGTCCATCATCAGTAAGAGTAATGCTGAGAGTGGGGCTCCGTCTCATCCATGCGGCCGACACCTGGAAGTCTCCATTCAGTCGCCCATCTCTTCTTGGACTAGAGTCAACCTTTACTCTTCACTTAGCATTTGTTTCTACATGGCTTTTTTTTCACCCTCTTGAATTCACTCTATTTTTCTCCACTTTGTTAATTTTTTTGCATTATACATTCACTCTCTAAGAAGCACTCTGCACTCGACAGGCAGGGTTTGTGTGCTCATTGCCCCTATATAGGCCTGGCCTTGTAAATTCTACGGTGGGGCTTCTCAATGTTGGCTGCCAATAAGAATTATCTGGAAAGTCCCAAAGTCTAGGCTGCACCCCAGAGCAATTAAAATCAGAATCTCTGAGAATAGGATCCAAGCACCAGTGTTTTCTAGCTGGCTTAATTGTATAGTTAAGTGTTTCCTAAAGTGAAAATTAGGAAAAACTAGTGTCCTACATTCCCTCAGATGATCTGCAAACTATTCTCCTAAACTCTTTTCAAACTTGAAATAATAACGAAGTCCATAGTTCGCATTTTAGTATGAGCTAATTATGTACTTAGAATATAAAAGTCAGGCATTGCCTTGTGTTTAATTGAAAACAGCTCACATATGCCTATTAATTCTGCTGATTACCTAGGGTAGATAAAGTTAAGAGGCCACTGCTCCATCTATCACCCTGCTATTCAAATATGGCCCATGTACCAGCAGCGTCAGCACCACCTGACACATGCAGAACCTTGAACCTCAGCTTGGTCTTACTTAATAAGAATCTTCGTTTTAACGAAATCCTGGGTGATTTGTATACAAAATGCATTTGAGAAATTAAAATTTTAGTGTTCTATTATACTAACAAAGTGGTCTACAAACCAAAAATGGTTGAGAACTACTGAATAAATCATTTGCATTCTTTGCTCCGCCCGTATAGACTTGGCTTCACTGAATAAAGTTTAAGAAACTTGATATATTGAAAATTGGTAACATTGCTCTGAGGAAGAAACAAAATTGTACTCATGTTTCAAGGGATGTAATTTTCCATCTATTCCACGTATACAAAAAATACTTTGTTTTGTTCATAAAGAAAACACATAGGTACGTTTGTGTTCTTTTAACCCTCTTGATGCTAACAAATAGCTGGGCTGAAGAATAAGAGCCCAGGCCCACGAGCACAGGCCCGGCAACCCAGAACCTGCCCCTGTACAATATGTACATTTGGCTTCTGCCATGGCAATGACTGCCCAGACACCAATTGGATTTTTGTAATGTAATCAAGTATAACCTAATTTCCTTTCTGTTTTTTGGAAGGGAATAGGAAATGTAATCAGAATTCACAGTGAGTTATATTTCACCAAGAAACTTTTGGCATTATAGACATTTGAGGACTAGGGTTAGATTACAGTGATTTGATGGAAACTCAGAACTTAACTCTCCCATACCCTCACACCTTTGTATTAATAATTAAGAAATCAACCTATAAAAAATCGTTGCTTCATTTGTGATGGTCATTCATGAATTTCAAGCAATTCTCTGTCATTGTGAAGTTCAAGGGGACCAAAGAGAATTACCTATTCATGTTTGTCCAGTTAACCAGAGTAATTTTTTAAATATATGTTGCTGTTCAAGTCTGCACTAATGAAGCTAACTGTGGAATATGCACAATCATAAAGATAATAGGTTGGAAAATAATGAAAGGAGAATTAAACATATCTTTATTATTGTCTCTATTTTCCAATTGGCTAATATTCATCTTCAAAGTATAAGACTATATTTTACAACCCAAGAATAATGTATAATTCCTACCCGGCACATGATCTTATTGTGATATCATCTTCAGGGCTATAGAGCCAACCCCTGGACCCTGTGACATGTCAATAACTTTGCCTGGCCTCTTCAAGTCTTTTGCTGATAGTAGTCAAAAAATAAAATAAAATAAAATAAAAGATAGTAAGCAAGAGCAATAAATGAGGAGAAAGAAGTAGGGCTCACGACGCAGAGCAGAAAGCACCTAGAACCAGTAGTAGTTTTCTCCTACTAATACCCAAGAGCCTGTTGGGTTTCAGACCGGGATATAGAATGGGAAGGAAGTAACGGAAGACAAGGAAGTGTAAGCAGACGAAAAGAAAGGAAGGTGAGGTAATCAAGAGGATAAGATTAAAGGATCAAAGAGGTTTAAAAAAATAGTGGTTTTAGATTTGGTAACATTATTCCCTCCACTAAAATAGTCTCCAGAAAGAGAAGTCACAAGCCTACACAATAAAAAAGTACTGTGGTGTTAGTTTGTTTTGCTTGTTTGGTGAAAGTGCCCACATACTAGGTAGATATTGGGATGGTGGTGGACTTAGAAGTTCTAGTTGCCAAAGAGTTTGTCTATTGCACAGTGAAGAGTTCATTTCATGGCCCCATATGAAAATCAGCAGCCAGCAAATTCTTATGAGAAGAAAAGGTTTTGCACTGCCCCCCCCCCCAATTTAAACATTATTTTCAGAGGCAAAGGCATTTCTACACAATGTTTATAAGAAGGGAGAGCTAAAATTGGAGCATGATCCTCAGAATCACATATGGGGGGAAAAGTACAAAGTCTTTATGCAAAGACTCCATGCATAAAACGTTCTTACATAGGCTACCTGCCAGTGCCATGCTAAGTGTGATATGTGGCAGTCATATCAGATGGATAAATAAAGAGAACATGGGTATTAAGGAATGAGAAGGAAAATAAAGTTTTTTAAAGCTTGTGATATAAAATGAGGGTTAACTTTAGAAAGCAGATTGAACTCTCTAGAGAAGCTAAAGGGATGACAGCCATGCGAGTGGGGGGCACAAGTTTGCTCCTTTTCAGGGTAGATGGTGTCTGTGATGATTTGTGGAAAGACACATAAGGAAAGCAGTAGAATGAGGACACTGCAAAGACAAAATCAGAATGTGGAACCGATTAAACACCCGTGATTACAAAAGCAGCAGCTGCCAATATTTATGAAGCCCTTTTAGCTGCATCATCCCACTTCATCCTCACAGCAGCTAGACGAGGTGAGTGCTGTGATTATCCCTTCCTCAGCGATGAGGAAGCAAAAAGCTGAGAGGTCAACTGACCTTCCCGATGTCAGATGGTTTGCAATGGAGTCAGGCTAGAGGTGAGTCTGGTCTGGTCTGAGTCTGGTCTAAGAACTCTGGTCTGTCAGATTCCAGAACCTGCACATTTCACCACCTCATTATCTTCCCTCCCTCAGAGAATCCCTGCAGAGAATGGGCACTGATGAGAAGAAGGAAAGGCCTGAGAGAAACACGTATTACCTGTAGACATGTGATTATGAAGGTTTACAAAAACAAAGGACAGTTGTAATGCTGCAGGACAGAAATACATAAATTACAGAAGGGAAGGAAATAGTATTAAAGTGTGGGCCAGCCTGCCTTTTTGTAATGTTTCCCTAAGCATTGGTTGTCTGATCCTTCATTATCTGTGAGGTAGAAATCGTCTCCATTTTCCTGATGAGGAAATTATAGGTGACAAAGGTAAGATACCTTGCCCCTGTTGCAAAGGTAAGAGTTGACTAGACAAAGACAATAGAGAACATTCCAGACAGAGGGAACTACATGTGCAGTACCTTGTAGTGGGGGCAGGGGGAACCTGTTATGTCAAAGGACAAAGAGAAGGTCAGTGTGGCTGAAGCAAGAGGAGCCTAGTAAGGCATGTGGGGGCCAGACCACTTGAAAGCCATTTGGAACACGTCAAGGATTTCGTCCTTACTGTAAAAGCAGCGGGAATCCACTGGAGGGTTTTAAGCAGGAGGTTGGGGGTGATCACATCTGTGTCATTGAAATAGTCTAGGAGAGAAAGAGGAACTTCGCCAGGGTAGGGGCCATGGAGATGAAGAAAGGGAGATGGATTTGAGAAATATTTAAGTGATGAAATTATCAGTGTTTGGCAATGAATTGGCTATGAAGAATGAAAGAGAAGGTGTCAGGAATGATTTCTAAGTTTCTGGTTTATACAACCATGTGCTTAATAAAACCAATCACTGAGACAAGAAACACTCATAGAAGACTGCCCATGTTTGGGGAGTGTGCAGATGTGAGATAATGAGTTTGGTCTTGAACACTCGTGTTTGAAGGTGCACAACTAAGTACAGATGTCACTTAATTTGAAATCCAGATCTGGACTGAAAAAAGTAAAATCTGGGTTAGGTCCCCCTACCATGCATCTCTCTTCACCTAACACTTCATTATAATGATTTATTTGTGTGACTACCCTTTAGAAAATGTGTTCCACAAGGGTTGGAACCAAATCTGCATGGTTTACTGCTAGATCTCCAGCACTGGGTATAGTACCTAGGACAAAGAAAGCACTCAGGAAATACTTGTTGATCTGAACTGATGCCTCAAACTCTACGTGTGGTTCTAGACAGCTACTCAGGATCAGCTCATCTTCCCTAGTGTGACTGTAACCTGCATTCATTCATCTCCCAGGCTCCAAACTCTTCTCTCTGTACCCTGACTTTTCCACATGCCTCTCCTGGGCTGAGAGTTGGACCCAGTGGTTCCTGAAGGGATTTTGGAGTTGATCTATCTACCAGAATGAGTTTTCCCATTGTCTCAGCTTAGGATTCCCCACTTCAAGAGTAGGGTTCAGGAAGAACTGTGATGTGAAGTCTTAGAAGGTTGATGAGCTTTGGCTAGGCAGGGGAATTACTGTGGGAAAGAGGTAGAAAGGAGACTTGACTGGGACAGAGAAATAAGAGAAAAGTTTGGCCACATAAGGTGGATGGAGAGCTTTGAATATCAGAATGGAAAGTTTGGGTTTGAAAGGAATGGTAATGTGGAAGAACCCTAGATTCCTAACAGGGGAATGGCACAGAGTGCAATTTTAAGATTAATCGGGCAGCAGCCTACAAGATTCATTGAAGAGATAAGAGATCAAAGGCAAAAGGACCAGCTCAGAGGCTGTTGCAGTAATGCAGGTGTGAAGAGATAAGAGAATTAACTAGACAGTGGAAATCGAGAGTCTGGGAGGTGAAGATAAATGGGGAGAACTTGGTGAATGATTGGCTGGAAGGCAATGGAAGGTTCAAAACTGACCCATAGATTTCAAACGCTCGTGGTGGTACCTGGAAAAATATTGATGTCCCTGACAAAAAAGAGGGTCTTTGTTTTCTATGGGGAAAAATAAAACTAAAGAGGTCACTGCTCACGTTACTTTGGCTGTAGATCTCCTTGTTACAAAATTCATAACGGTGGTGACCTCTGAGAAACTGAACAACTTAATATAATTGGACTTTAAAATGTATTTCTCAATGGAGTCTTACACTCCTCAACAATGTCAGAGAGACAGAGGTTTGGTTATTTTAGACACTTTTCATCTGGCTTCTAGTGAAGACAGCCGAATAGTCTCTAAATTATTACATTTCCATGAATCCGTAGACTTTATCTCTCTTCAAGCTGTAGAGGTGGGAAAAATTTGTTTTTATCTTTCAGAGGTAAATCTAAAGCAAGGATTTTCTTCCTCGTGCTCACATTAAGTTTACCGGTAAATAAGATGGACAATAGAAAACCAGAAGCAGAAATATTCCGTAAAAGCAATCATGTTATTTGTATGAATCCGTATGCTTAATACCTTCCTAGATTTTAATGTGGAATCCCACATTGTGATCACTCCAGAAATATTTAAAAACAACCACAACAGCAAAAGTGACTCCGATGTTATTGTGAAGAATTTATATAAATCAGTATGAATTCAATCTATGAGTCCATGTAGATAAAATTCTATCCTGACAGTATCATTACAACAATCTTGTGACAAATTCAGCTCCAACAATCCACTGATTCCAGTGCAATAAAATTTCAAAGCAGTAAAATTTCATCATAACAAAAAAAACTGATGTACTTTGTTAAATTATATTATATACAGACTTGGAATTACATGCTTTTTATTATATTGAAAAAGTAAAATATTAACTGAGAATGCTTTTACTTCTTAAAATTTATAAATGAACCAAATCTCTGTGGTTTTTCAACTATTCATGACTTATTCAAAATGATCTCACAAAATGTCCAGTGTCTGTACTATATAAGAGAGGTGGTCACTTCTTTAAAACTTAAGAAGGAAAAAATGTTCACCCAAATATAATATAGCAATTTCGGTCATGAAAATACATTGCTTCATGATTCTGTTTATTGTAAGAATACCCATAAGCTGTACTATGCAGCTGCAATATTCTTCTCACTTTTAGCTTTTTTTTTTCCAGGTTATCCATGTTAATAATTGACACTGTTACAGTCATCTCAGATATGGAATTAGCCAAGATCAATGGCTTATCTTTTGACTAACGCTTTCTTCCTTGTAGTTAATGGCTCATCAAAGACATTCTCAAACAAACATACAAGTTTGTGTGATACATTGGCAAGGTATTATATACAAGATATATATAAAGGGCCATTTTCTGAAACAACAGCAAGAATGATCTCATAAATTCTCTAATCCCTACGATAATGCCATTTATAAACTGAAAATTACTTTGGAAGTATGGAGCGGATTGGCAAAATGTCTCTTTTCAAAGAGAAATTTGCATGATTAACCCTTTAAAAATAAAGACATTGGGAAGAAAGCTTTTTTTTTAATATTTCGAATTTTTTTAGAGACACAGTCTCACTCTGTCACCCGGGCTGGAGTGCAGTGACATGATTATAGCTCACTGCAAACCTCAAAATCCTGGGTTCAAGTGATAGTCCCACCTCAGCCTCCCAAGTAGCTGGGACTACAGGTGCCCACCACCACACCTAGCTAAATTTTTTTTAAGAGATGGGGTCTCACTACATTGCCCAGACTGGTCTTGAACTCCTGGCCTCAAGCAATCCTCCCACCTTGGCCTCCCAAAGCCCTGGGATTACAGGTGTGAGCCACTGTGCCCAGCAGAAAGAAAACTTTAAACACACACAAAAAAATAACTTATTTGGGGAGGGGGAAACATTGTCTGAACACAGATTAATTTTTTCCTGTTACCTTCTAGCTCTTTGCCACATAGAATACATAAGTATTACAGAACTGCATTCACAGGAAATGTGTAGTTCTGTTTTATATTTGTTTTGCATAATACCGGGTAATGTTCATCCCTGGTTTTCGTCTCCATCCGCCCAGTTTCCCAGGCCAGAACGCTAAATCACCATAGCTTCTGTGCCTCCCTCTCTGGCCACATCTGGGGAGTCGCCTGTATCTGTCAGGCCCTCTTATTTAACATCCCTCACATTAGCCCTTCCTCTCCATTTCCACACTTCCTTTAGGCTGTCATCTTTCTCACCCTGATGATTGCAACTGCCTCGGTCACTTACTTTCCCACTAGTGCCTGCTTCACACTGCTATTCGAGTGACCTTTCTACAGCACGTCTATTCATAGGGCATCTGGTCAGGAGGCAGAATGAAACCCCCACTCCAGAGACACATTTTTATGCAAACCTTGAAGATTGCTTGGAGAGGGCAGAACATTCCTCCTAGGCAGATAGCCCAGACACCTTCTGGGAGTGAAGTTATCCAGACTTCAAACACTTAGCTTGGATACTCAAAGTTATTCAGGCCTGTTGGGGTGAACTGGATGGTCTTGACCTGGTCCCTTTGGTGAGGCAACCCAAGGTCCATGAGAGACAGTCCCCTTGGCCAAGCAGTTTGAGCAGAAGAATGAATCTCTTCAGCAATTGTGGTTTCCTCCAACCTCAAGTCCTCCCTTCAGAGAAGGAGTTAATTCAACATAAGCCCAAAAGTCATGACAAAACCATTTCTTCTCAGTTGTAGCCCTCTGAGTAACATTACAGTCTCATACTTAATAAAAATTCTGTTCTTGCACCAGATATGGTCATATTTTTTCCTCAGCCATTTTTTGTTGTTGTTGTTATCTATTTTTTCTTGTTGACGCTAGTCAAAACCTCAGCCATTTTGACGTTTTGGACCTTAGCTATCCTTTTGCTGACCTAACACAGAAGATGTACATCTTTTCTCTGTGATGGAAACCTTGCTCTAACAGTCAAAACACACACCATAGTACTAAACATGCAGACTAAAAGATGTATGGTAAGTAGAGAACTGGCAGCTGTGCCAGTTTGTGTGACCAAAAAATGGCGATCTCCTGTAGAGAGGTGTGAAATTACAAAGGGTTAGGAAACTTCGGGAAGAATAAAAGAAACTTTCAGAGGGAAAAAAATGATACCCCTCCCCAAATGTGAAGATTTTCCTCAAGCAATAAAGCCAATCATTTGTAAAATGCTTTACTGTTTTAAAAAATAGTGCACATTCATTTTCTCATTTAATTCCCACAGCAATTTTTTGACATATTGTGATTCTGTGATTGACCCTCAAAGAGATAAATCAATATGCCCCTAAATCTCAGAATTAATAAGTGACAGAGTCTTGACTTAAATTTGTGTCTTAAGTCTTCTCAGTTTGCCATATACACATTATGTAGGTGGTTGCCGATGACACAGGAAGTAGGGTAAATTTTTGTTTTATCTATGATTTCACTACAAATTATAAGTAACAGACCCCCACAAAAGGAGCATAAAGTGGGTGCCATTTCCCATATAGTGATCACTTTTCTGATGGCATTTCAAGATCATAATTAAGAGATTTTATTTGTCTGAATGAAGGCAAGGCCACTCCTATTGTTAAAGTATTTTATTTTGCTGTGCACAACTGCATGCAAGTTTTGGGACTACCTCTGTGACAATTTTTGTAGATGCCTAAATGCCAAGTTCATTGCTGGAAGCTTTCTCTGAGACTGTGTTGCCTTTCACATCACCACTTCTCCTTTGCCTTCAGAATGAAGATATATTTAGTAATGTATTAGAAACGAAACTATTTGCCCTGTTGCATAATGTGTGTGTGTGTGTGTGTGTGTGTGTGTGTGTGTGTGTGTGTGTGTGTAAAGATATATACATACATACCCATAGCAATAACACTAAAGGCTGGTAAAATAAGGGTGACTTCTATTAAGTTTAATTGCAGATACCTCTTAATTATTTCTATTGTGAGGGTTGAAAGAAATAGCTTACATTTCTCAGCATTGAAATTCACTGACGATCTAGCACTCATTTTAGCCAACTTTTGCTTATGAGTTTACCTCTTTTTTTCTGAATGATTTCAATTTTTAAAAGCAAAAAAAAAAAATGTTAACCAGCTTCAGATAGTAATATTTAAAATCATTGGGATGCTCTTTATATTTGCAAATCCCTGTTGCTTTCTTTCCTTGAATCATAAAGCAGCCCTATAAGATAGAGAGGAGTTAATCCACATTTTATAAGTGTGAAAGCTGAGGCCTATTGACTTGGCCATGGCCACACAGCTTCTATAGTTGGCTTCAGCCTGGTACTTTCCATCCCAAATCTCTGCATTAATTCACAGATATTGAGGTGCCTACACACACATACACCCTTTGTGACCTGCACAAAATAGAAATGACAAAGAAACAAAGAAACATAGAAACATGTTTTCTATATATGTGTTTTCTTGTACTGTATAGTGATGTTTATTTTATACCCCACTACTTAAATATTGCATTTTCCAATCATGTGAATAGGGAATGTTCAGCTGCCTGAAAAAACCAGATTGACATAATATGAACTCTGTTTACTCGCTGAATAAGCGCAACTCATACCCTGTCAACTTCTTCGTCCACAGTCTTAACCTTGCTCTGTAAGAACCACCGTACGAATGACTGGATAATTAATTCCATCCTCTGCTTTAGCCTTGGGATCTTCTGTTAAGATTTAATCAGATATAGAAGCAGAGAGTAGAATGGTGGTTTCCAGGGGATGGGGGCAGAGGTGGGTGTTGAGTGAGGAGATGTTGGTTAAAGGATACAAAGTTTCAGTTAGGCTGAATAAATTCTAAAGATCTATTGTGCAGCGTGGTGACTGCAGTTAATAATAATGTATTATATACTTGGAAATTGCTAAGAGATTAGATCCTAAATGTTCTCACTACAAAAAAATGACAAGTATGTGAGGTGATGGATATGTTCATTAGCTTGATTTAATCATTTTACAATGTATATAATGTATACATCTGTCGAACATCACATTGTACACCATAAACATATGTGATTTTTATTTGTCAATTATACCTTTATAAAGCTGGAGGAGGAAATTAAATCAGATAACGCCTTTGAGTGTGAACAACATGCGACTCTCATTTTGGGCCACTGAAGCAAGGTGGATATGGACTCGAAAACACTGCATTTAGAAGCAGTATCATTTATTGAGAGCTTCTTAAATGAAGAAATTTTTTAGTAGAGAGACTGTTTAATGCTGTACTCAGGACAGCTGTTAGCCTGTGCTGTTGAGTATTAGGTCTGGAAATATTAGCATTTAGAGTGTTAGGACTCTGAAGAATTGCTCTAACTCATTTCATTTCAGAGAGCAAATTGGTATAAGATAACAGTGTGGAGGCCAGACTACATCCTTTTTTCTGGGGGGAAAAAGTGATTCATGAAAGAGATCTGTCCTGAGAAATGGACTTACCAACACTGGGAATTGATACCAGGGTCACTTCAAGACATAGCAGAAACTTTGGTAGCAACTTAAAATACCAAAAAAGACAAGCCTATGCCTTGACGCTGAGAGAGCCTTCTCCATAAATGTACCCTAACATTTGCACTGAATCTTAAGGTTTGTCATTTTTAAGACTCTTAGAAGCCACTTATACTTTCAATGCATAAGCAACTGGCAATAATTAGACAACACATCAACTAAAACGTGGAAGCTCATATTATAAATTCTCCATTCTTTAATAAGCACAATAGTTAAGAAGCATCTACAAATATCTGCTTTACTTCTAGTCAAACAAAAACAATCACCTCCTCATCCTCTGATGAAATTTACCCTAATTGAACATAGGCCAAGCACGTTGTTGCTGCAGAAAAGGAGAAAAGACGGTGTTGAGTTTTCCTAAATATTTCCAGCTCCATTTGTTGACAGAAGATTGACATGTTTGGAAGCTGTGTTTCTGTTGCCCTACCATGATAGTTGTTCTACTGGAAATTTAATTGTGAATGAGCTACAACACCTAACTCTTAAAATTGGTTCCAAGTAACTTTATCTCACTTATTATCAGAATTTGGCCCAGGGCCTTCAAGGCGTCGCTTGTTCCCATTCGATCAGTAGCAGCAGGAACCAGAGGATGACTAGACCGACACAAAGTGACCAAAAGTGAGGAAGCTGCTTTCCATGGAGATTAGCTCCCTACCAGCAGAGAATTCTATTTCTAAATTGTTTAAATTTGGTTTTCAGGGGATTATTTTGTGATCCTGGTGTGCTTCCTGCATCTGTTTAGTCTTAAATGCTTCCGAAAACATTTTTCAAAATCCACTCATGATTTTCTAATCCTTCCTAATACTTGGACTGCTTAAAATGCAACTCTTCTTTTTGTTAATCTTAGCTTCGAACATGCAAATATGAGAGTCTTAAAAACAAATTGGGTAAAAATGGTGAGGGCTGTTGGAAACATAGCTTGAGCGACGGTGGTTCTATTGTTCATGCACCCTACAGAAAATTGCAAACTATGTGAGTTTTGTCACTTCCATGAGAAAAGTTAAGGCATTTTAATTACAGCCACTGTTTACGTTTGATTGAGGTAAAATAAATGTATTGCACTCCCTCTGCTGGCTCTGAGGCTGCAACAGCTCATTAACCAGACCTATTTTTAGATGTATTTCCCCATTTAAAAAAAGAAAAAGAGAAAAAATGGAATGTGGAAAAAGGAAGCAAAACCTGGAAAGCTGTTAATTTTTTTTTTTCCCTTTTGAGACAGAGTCTCGCTCTTTCACCCAGACTGAAGTGCAGTGGCCCGATAACAACTCATTGGAGCCTCCAACTCCTGGGCTCAAATGATCCTTCCACCTTGGCCTCCTGAAGTGCTAGGATTACAGGCATGAGCCACCATGCCCAGCCTGTTAATTGTATTATTCATTTAAAATGTCAGAAAAGCAAACATCTGCCCGACACAAATGGTTGGGATGAGCAAGAAAGCCAGCAGTTTCGAGGCTTTTGGGCACTGTACTAAAAAAAAAGGGAGGGTGTGCCTCTGCTCTCCCCGAGGGGTATCTCTGACAGTTTTTAAAAATTAATTCAGTTCCTTTAAATACTGAAATAATCTTTTCCCAGAGCTTACTGAACAAACTAGTGGATTAGTGTGTTTAATGTTTAAAACAGTCCAGGAAAGCACAGGCATTCATTTGGCTTGGGGTAGGAGGGAGGAAGAGGACGTCTATCTGCTAGAAGGGAAAGCTAAAAGATCATCACGCTGAAACTTTATACCCTGGGGGAGGCCACCTCCATGCATGAAAGCAGTTACCCACAAGCCTGGAAGAGAATCCTAGCACCATGGAATTTTGGAGCTGGGGGACCTAAGTATCAGTGGTTCTGCCCATGAGTCAGAAGGAGAGAACCCATCAGGAGAGGAAAAACCTCCAGACATCGAGAGTCTTCCTACAGAGTCGATCTTCTGCCTGGCTTTGCTCCCTTGTGCATTCTTGCTTTCTTCCTCCCACAGGCGGCTGGATGCCAACCACATCAGCTACGTGCCCCCCAGCTGTTTCAGTGGCCTGCACTCCCTGAGGCACCTGTGGCTGGATGACAACGCTTTGACAGAAATCCCTGTCCAGGCTTTCAGAAGTTTATCAGCATTGCAGGCCATGACCTTGGCCCTGAACAAAATACACCACATACCAGACTATGCCTTTGGAAACCTCTCCAGCTTGGTAGTTCTGTAAGTTTTATTGATTTTGCTCTCTCTTTTAACAGTTTCCAAATTCCCTGTAAGACCTTGGCCTTAAAATTGCTGCCCCTTCAAAGCATAAATGGGACATTTTAAGGGAGGAAACCCCTTGAGCCCCTCCCCCAAATGACTCATAAATGTTACAGTTGTGTAAATGACTTAACATTTATTGAGCAGCTGCTAAGTGCCAAGCACTGCTGGGTATACAAAGATAATAAAATATGACCTCTGCCTTAGGGGAGCCCATTGTATATTATACAAGTAATCACCACACTGTACAATTAGTACAGTAACCTAAGTTAATAAAAATTCCTTTTTTTTTATAATAAATGGTAATTCAGGTCAAATTGAAAGATGTTCTCTTATTATTTAATAAGAACTTCTTGGGGCTGGGTGCGGTGGCTCATGCCTGTAATCCTAGCACTCTGGGAGGCCGAGGCGGGCGGATCGTTCTGAGCTCAGGAGTTCGAGACCAGCCTGAGCAAGAGCGAGACCCCGTCTCTACCAAAAATAGAAAGAAATTAATTGGACAGCTAAAAATATATATAGAAAAAATTAGCTGGGCATGGTGGCGCATGCCTGTAGTCCCAGCTACTCGGGAGGCTG
>RJWJ010016041.1:0-35135 GCA_004363605.1 Indri indri
AAAAAATGCTTTGTCTCTGATAAAAATTGTAAAATGTATAGGGATAATTAATATATGAAAACAGCTACAATTTACTGTTAGGAAAAAAATATGCAGCATGCAGCATACTCGTAAGTTTTTGAACTATGAACAAAACTGATCATCTTAATATTAACCTCAAATTCAAAGTAATAAATCATATGTAATTACATTTCAGCATTTAAATAGCATTTACTTGAGAGGGATCACCTCAGTTTTATATAGAAGCTGATAAAATATCGGAAGTCAATATCTTCCCCCAGGCTAACATTGCATCTGCTAGGCAAACTTCAAGTCTTTGCTCAAACTTCAGAGGCGATGAATGTGAATTATTGCCCAAATGGATAATGATTATTCACTACAACACCCTATCCCCTAAAAAAATGTGTTTCTCTGGATAAGACATAAATATTAATAAAGGCTTTTATTCAGGAATCAGTACAATGATCAGAGGACTACGAAGAAGGCAGACCTTTATAGTGGAGCTATCCTAAGGGGAAACAGAAATACCTGGGCTATGATAGATCACCCTAGCAATCATGAAGGGAGATAACAAATCTCAGGAATCAAGTAAGCTTAAATTACTAAGGACAGAAATACTTCTGAGGACAATGGAAAAAGCAGAACCATTTGCTTTGGAAATGCCATAGAACTGACAGGTAAAATTAAAGGAATACTCCAAACACACATTTTGTGTAAGACCAAAACAAGGGGAAAGAGAGAAAAATATGTATGTTGAAAACGGTTCAGAACTTACACGCAGCAAAGCCTCTCTTACAGCCATATGAATCCCATGCATTTGGCTCTCTTTATTTTTAATTTAAAGGAGGCACTTATTTCAAAAAATTTTGGTGTGATTGAAAGATAATACAAAGTCCAAAAATAAGGATCTTTGGACTTTATGTGACTACATCATCTTTTTTTTCCATAACTGCTGAGGAATTATTTATATATTGCCTTGGGAAATATGCTAGCCTGGTACCTCACTCCTGTATTTTTAAATGGCCCTAATATTTGAAATAAATGTGCTGCTTAATTTCTGCATAACATATTATATGACTTTAAATACCAGAAACAACTTTAAAAATTCTAGGCCATTCTATTACCTTGATTTTAAATCTGAAAGAGGGGAAGATATTAAAATTGTTTTTCAGATGCGTATGTCACACAATAGTTGGATAATCCACAGTTTGGTGAAAACGTTTCAAGTACATTCGCATGCACTGTTTCCTTAATTAAATGGCCAATCTGAGTTTAATATAGAAAATCTTTAAAATTATTAAAATGTGTGTTCGATGTGCTCAAACTATTGTGAAAACATATCCAACATGTGTACGAAGA
Organism: Indri indri; assembly: GCA_004363605.1. NCBI lineage: Eukaryota > Metazoa > Chordata > Mammalia > Primates > Indriidae > Indri > Indri indri. The sequence continues at coordinate 1,360 of RJWJ010016041.1, forward strand.
CCTAAATAGAAAACAGAACTCATAATGATAACATAGCACCGTAAGAGTAAATATGATTCACTGGCTTAGGATCTGCATTAGATTGCTCTAACCTACATCCATACCCTGGCTTTCCTCACGTATTGTATATGAGTCGTCAATGTAAGGTCACTCAGATTCTAATTTGATATGGATGAATTTTCTAGCTAACATAAAACTATTGAAAAAATTCTTAAGATGTTTTCTATTAAAATATTTTGGATTTTCTTTTTCTAAAATGTTTTTTTTTTTTTCGGTTAAAAAACTTAAATAACATATGAGTTGTTAGAATTATTTATTAACAATGTTAGACTTCTAGTAAGAGTGCATTGCGTGCTATTTAAAAAAATAAAACTTTTAGGGAAACACTCATTTCTTAGAAAAGTCTTTCCATTAACCTTAAGCCATGGATTAGTAAGCAGCTAGATTACTGGTGGGAAAAGGAGAGTTATTTGAAGATAATTGGTCAGTCATGTCCTTGTGACCAGAAAAGAGGAGATTCTGTGGCTGTAATCATTGGCTAGAGGGCTGGAATACGTCATAGTTTCCAAGTCACAAACATCAAGACGGTAAAAACAAGGTTCCAATAATATTAATAAGAAATGTTCCTTTGGCTCAAGAGCTTCTTCTAAGTTATAACTTTAGCCTGGTCTCAAATGCCTCCCATAGAATTATGAGGTTTTTCAGGACACATTTCACCTGTGCTCAAGGGAGGACTCCTACTGGAATACAGATGGCATACTAACCAGCTCCACCCTCTCCTCATATATCCCTGGCACATTCAATTAATCGCTTCTTTTGGGCTTTTTGAGGCAGCTGCCAAACTCTGAGATTGACAATGCTTAATGTGGAGGGTGCAGATCTCTGCCTTGAGGCATTGTTTCAACTTGCAGCCAAAGCAGCTGGCAATGTGCTCCATTGCTGAAGAGACTGCTGACATTAATACCATGGCTGCTTTGTGCTCTCAATGTCCCATGGAAATGGTTGGGCTTTTACTCACTTATTAATTATTGGCCTTAAGACTCAAGCAAAAACCTATGGAGTATCGGGGAAAGGAAGCTCTTAATTACTTACTTAATTCCAATTTAGAATCATTCCTCCTTTTTTTTGCTGCTCTTGAACCAAATTTTTGCATTTTTTTAAATCAGAATATTTCCCTGAGAAGTTCTGCATTTCTTTATCTAAAAATGTCTCAATGCATGAGAAAGCTTAGATTTAAGCAAGGATCTGAGCTCTAAGTAATAGAAAAGCTAAGAGCACTACTTAATAGGAACAAAAGTAATCTCAACATTTAGTGATTGAAAGTAGTTTGGGAAGAATTTCTCATCGTGGTTTTAATTTGCATTTTCCTGATGATTAAAGAAATTGAGCATTTTTTATATGTTTATTGGCCATTTGTCTGTCTTATTTTGAAAATCTTCTGTGCATGTCTTGTGCTCACTTTTTAATAGGGTGAGACATAATTAAGATGGCCATTTGTGCATAAAAATAAATGAAAAAAATGGTGGAAATGAAGCCATATTAATTTAAAGACATGTAAAAGCAATAGTATGTTAATTCCTTTCTTTAATCAAATTTCCTCTCAAATCACCCTTTAAAATACTCAGAATATATATGAAGAAAAGCTAAATGTCTCAAAACTTTTGAAGTATGTACTTATACATTCAATTCAATGAAACATTAATGCAACTAGCACTCTTTAATATCATGTAAATATATAAAATACTCCAATAATTCGTTTAAACTTGATATGGCTATTGTGAAAAAAGAGTAAACAAGATTAATCAATAGAGATTTGGATTGTATATAGTAAGTAGCACTAATGGTAATAAATGGGTAAATTGTAGCAATGAATATTTATGGAGTGCTATGTGACACTCTTCTAAATAATTTAAATATATTATCTCATTTAATTACTATAACATCATTAATGAGATAGATGATATCAGTTTTGCCATTCTACAGATGAGAAAATTAAGGCAGATGAAGGTTAAGTAATTTGTCCAAGGTAACAGTAAATGACCGATTAAAGCTAGACCCAAGGTAAGAATCACAGTAGATTGGGAAGAGAAGACTTAGGTTTTCCTCAAGTCACAAATTCTTTTACTTTGTGTGTATTATACTTTTATCCCCTTTAAAACTAGGACTCACATAACAAACTTTCTCTCTATGATTCCATGAAAAAGTATAAAACATACATTTCCTCTTAAAATAATTTATTAAATGCCTTTTCTGTTCAGGGAAATGTGCAATTTGATCTGGTCACTGTTTTGATTGATCTTGTGTTACTCTTCTATTTTCTGTATCAGAAGGGAGATAAAACCTAATAAAGTATTGAACAGAATGACTTTTGTCCAAAGCCTATAGGATATTTAGAAAACCATTTCCACTTTCCTACATAGGTATAATAATACATTCTTGAGAAAGTATTCAAAGTATAATATATAAAGAAACCAAGTTTCCAAGGAGCTAGAAAATATTATAAATTTCCTAATCAATGTAACATGATTTGTATTTTCTTCTACATAAATTATATTATATTTACACATGAGATAATAAAGCTTAATATGAGGCAACATACAATATTAATTTTAGAGCTCAGATCTTTAACTAAATCCTAGTTCACCTATTTATTGACTATATGATCACAGATAATTTTTATTTTATATCTCATTTTTCTTATGTGTAAGTTGGGATAATACTAATATGTGTTGTTGTGAGAATTAGTGAAAAAATAGATTTAATCTTTTGGCAAATAATAAAGAATAAGTAAATAGTATCTACTATTACTATTATTAATAGTTATTTTATAAATACTACAGGCCCACATTAAATATCAAATACAGGCATTAGAATAGTCTTCATAGGCAATTAAAATTGCCACTCAGGAGACTGAGATGTTTACTGTGGAGGAATCAACTTTCTTGATATTTATATTGTAAGGCAGGAGGATGGCAGCCCTCATTTATGGTCACAGAATTTGTAGTAAGTTTTATCTTCATCAACAGTTCTGAACTTACAAGATTCATTCCTTTCCTTCACAACCAATGTGTCATATAGGTGGCATTCTGTCATATTTGTGGCAAATTGAAAATGGCTTCAAACTACATTCATTCAGACAATCCTCATCTTCCAATCATTGCACCAATAATTTGGCAGAACTGGGGGAAAAAAAAAAAACTGATGACAAATCTAATCTTGTCTAACCGTCTGTGACCACATGATTATTTGAAGGCATCACTCAACAGTTTAGCTGCTAATGTACAGATTAGGAGATACAAAGGTATAAACTGCAATATTTGGATTTGTTCACTCTAGCCTACAATAAGTTACGGTGTGCTTTAAAATTACTAAAAGGATGGAAGTGGAATGCTATTACCCCAAAGAAATGATAAATGCTTGAGGTGATGGATACCCCAGTCACCCTGATTCGATTATTACATATCGTATGCCTGCATCAAAACATCACATACACCCTATAAATATACACAACTATTATGTGTCCCTACTGATTAAAAACAATTTTAAAAAGCCAAGCGAATGCGAGTCCAAACGATAAGAAAACACATAACAGATCTCTTTACCTTCTTATGCTTGTTGCATCATTGCGTCTTCATTTGTCATCTCCTTTTTGTTCTTGTAGCACAGTTTGTCTTTGTCTGCTATAGCTTAGCTGCATAATAAATATCTTCTGACTTATAGAACAAATTAAATGTAAAATTAATGTTTACTTTTCCCAGGGAATTATTGGAAAATTCTGAAATCTTAAATAAGATAAGCATCCTAGATAACTTAGAGAAATGTAAAGCAACATGCTTCATATACATTGGGATTTAATTCTAATTCTAATTTCTTGGCAAAAATTGTTATATTTATTTAAAACTTAAATAGAAATAATCAAGTCACAATATTTCCTCCAAGAAATTAAGTTAGTTTAAAAATAACTGCCTAAGTAATTTCATACTTTATACAACTCCTAATGTAAGAAGAAGCCCTATAACTCATTTTGTCATTATTTAATTACTGTACTTCACTTTATTTTAACTTTTGTCGTGTTCATTTTTTAGTTTTTTTACAGACCTCATAGAAAGTAGGTAGAGTCTGGTTTTAAGTTGAATAAATTAGTGAATTTAGTAAAACCACATCAAAAGAACGGTTAGTTAACATCTTTGTTCTCACGCCCATGACACTTTAGTTTCCATTTGTCTGTATCTGGAGAATTCCACACTTTTTTCTCAATACAGTGACTGATAAAATTCAGACTGTTAAAGTTAGAAGGTGAGAACAATGGAAAAGGGAACAAAGGGAGGCAAGTAGAGAATACAAAAGTATTTTATGTTTATTTATTAGGGAAACAAAAGTGCTATATTAGATTTGTTCTTTTTCCAATCCTGTGTATTGAGCTCAATAGTTCCTACATATTTTTTCCTTTAAGTTTTTATCTTTTTCAAATGTTGTCACTTTTTTAATGAATATGAGTTGATTTATAAATAAGTAAAATTCATTGCATAAACTCTCAACATAAAATAGTGAACAAATACATTGAAATCATGCCATTGCTCATAAAGCCTTCAAACTCAGAGGTTTCATTTGCCAGGAAAAGAAAAACCGAATGTAATTGCTTTTCAACAGTGAAATAAAATGTTTCTTTTCTAGGACATTTCAGTTTTGTGTACAAGTGGGCAGTGGGGAAAGAAGATATACCACTGCTAAACTGCTAACTGCTATTAAAAAAGTTTTCCTAAGGTTAAGGGTATAAAAGTCAGTCAACAAACAATATTTGTGGTGAGTCATTCAGCAGTATTAAACCTGATATGCCTCCTAGGTTTAATGTTGCATTAACTTCATTTTACATTAACTTCAAATCCATTACTGAGTTACGAGTCCACAAATATCCTGTTTTTGCCAGCATTTATTTGTAAGATTCTCCTGATTGCACTGAATTTCTTGTGCTGTCTTCCAATAATGACATTGTTTCAGCTGTGAGAAGTTATTAGGAAATATATGATGCTTGCAGTTTTGCAGAAGTTGATTCCCCCCTGTGGAATAATCTGCATTCTAATTTGACTGTAAAATCCCCATAAATTATTTCAATCTCATTTTAGACGGGGACATATTTCATTGATTGGTAATAGCCTTAAATTACTTTTTATTGTGATTGTAATGTTTTCTTGTCAAATAGCAGGAAACAGTAAATTATAGAGTAATTTAACAGGTGGAAATATACACAAGCAAAAATTGTTAGAAACAAAGATAAACCATTAGAACAAATTGCAGTCTGCACATTCCTAATCAGTTCTTCCATGTCTACAGTTTAAGAAAGCAGTTCTTTCTTTCACAAAGTTTAATTAATCTTGAATCCTGAATTAGTCTGCAAAATAAAACCTGTGTATTTGGAAACCATGGAATCATAAAATTAGAATGCAACAAAATATAGTCAATGGCATTTATTTGAGGTAAGAATGCTTTCATTTTAATACCAGAAACTCCATATTGAAGGCCCAGTAGTGAACTCTTATGTGAGCTATAAACTAGTAAAGACTCCTTGACCTAAATTCAGCTTTTTACCACACACTCAGACAAAATGATGTCATCACTATCAGTGAAAAAGTGGGTCACATACAAGAAATATAATTACATTGAGAGTATTGTAAGCATAGGGCTTTCTTGGAATTTGTGTGCACACTTCAGATGGAAGTCCTCAGGGATTTCTAGTAGGCTCTAATCAGAAGTGAAAATTTATGAAAATCAGTTTTCTTTCATAGGAAGGCTGAATCTGCAAAAAAAAAAAAAAAAAATCTGCTAGCTATCTGAGTGGCACTGTTATTTAATCAAACATGAGTACTCTATTTCTAAACCCATGTCATATTCACTTTAATGTCTTTAGGAAATAGTCCAACTTTTTCAGAATCCAATGATACAATTAAAGGAAATTATAATTTTGGAGATTTTCAACAATCACTTAGTCTTGGACCTATCTTTTTGGAAATTTTGAAATTATTAAAGTTCACTAAGTAGATCAATGAAATTGGCAATAGTTGGTTATAACCAGATCATTGAGGAAATGAGAAAATCTAAAACAGATATGCCAAATAGTCATTATATTTTACTTTGAAAAATATTGAATGATTGTGTGTGTATATAGTGTATGAATTGTGTGTGACTGCATTTGTGTATTTGTATATATTAAAAATTATCTTTAGTTAATTACAATATTACATTTTTAAGCACTGTAATAGTGTATAATATATTGGCATTAACTAAAGTTAAAGAGTATACTGGATAATTTTCTTAAGGAGGTAATAGAACGCAGTGGAAATAAAATAGGTTTATGAGCCAAAGGCCTGAATTCAATTGCTGGTTCAAATATGTACTTTTTATATTAATACAATTTTGTTCATGGAATTTGTTTCTGCATAAATATAAAATGAGTAGGCATGTCCATCCCCCAGACGGTGCACACTGCACTCATTAGGTGTGAATATACCCATCCCCTCCTCCCCCCTCCCACCTGCCCAACACTCAATGAATGTTACTACTATATGTGCACATAAGTTTTGATCAGTTAATACCAATTTGATGGTAAGTACATGTGGTGCTTGTTTTTCCATGCTTGTGATACATCATTTTTATGAGTATGGCCACTGGTATATTTTTTTTTTCTTTGGCTACAAAAGTTATGCATTAATTATTTGAAAATATTAATGTTGTAAAGAGGAGAAATTTTCAGCTTTGTCTCTGGGTATGCTAATGACATTACATTAAGTTTTTGACATAAAAAAAAACTATTAAGCAGTATCACAAAAGACACAAACCTGAGTACTTCCCTTAAAGTCTGAGGTTTTCTCTTGAATAACATTACACTAATTTAGGGGACTAAAGTTCCCTAGGATATGAAAATTCCTGAATTCACTAAAACACTATGTCATTAATTCTTGTTTCTAAAACCTGCACTTTAAAAAGCCTTTCAATTTGGGAGCATATTGCCTACTGCTTTCATTTCCACCCTTAAGTTTAATCTCATCATCTACTTAATCCACAAGTCTTTTTTTTAACTTTTTTTATTTCAAAATTTTAATTAAAGAGGAACAAGTGTTTTTGTTACATGAATACCTTGTATAATGCTTAAGTTAGGGCATTTGGTGTGCCTGTCATCAGAATAGTGTTCATTGTACCCAATAGGTAAGTTTTTATCACACACACCTCCTCCTACCCTTCCCCCTTCTTGGTTTCTCATGTCCTTCATATTGTTTTATGCCTATGTTTTGGCATCTACTAGTTCCAACTTATTAAGGAGAACATACGGTGTTTGGTTTTCCATTCCTGAGATACTTCACTTAGGATAATGGTTTCCAGTTCCAACCAAGTTGTGGCAAACAACATAATTTCATTCTTTTTTATAACTGAGTGGTATTCCATGGTATATATATACACATACACACATTTTCTTTATCTACTCATGAATTGATGGCACTTAGGTTGATCCCACATCTTTGCAATTGTGAGTGGTACTTCAATAAACATTTCAGTGAAGGTGTCTTTTTGATAAAATGACTTTGGGTAGGTGTCCAGCAGTGTGATTGCTGGATTGAATGGTAGGTCTACATTTATTTATTTGAGGAATCTCCACACTGTTCCCCATAGAGGTTGTACTAACTTGCAGTCCTGCCAACAGTGTATGTGTTCCTTTCTGTCTGTATCCATGCCAGCATCTATTGTTTTTTGACTTTTTATTAATGACCATTGTGATAGGGGTAAGGAGATATCTCATTGTAGTTTTAGTTTGCATTTCCCTGATTATTAGTGATATCGAACATGTTTTCATGTTTCTTGGCCATCTGTCTATCTTCTTCTGAAAAAAATCTGGTTATGTATTTTTCCCACTTTTTGATGGGATTGTTTGTTTTTTTCTTGTTGTTTTGTCTGAGTTCTTTGTAGATACTGGAAATTAGTCCTTTTTTGGATGTGTAGCTGTGAATGTTTTCTTCTGTTCTGTACATTGTCTATTTGCTCTGTTGATTATTTCCTTTGCTATGAAGAAGCTTTTTAATTTAATTAAGTCCTGTTTATTTATTTATTTCTATATTTGCCTTTGGAGTGTCAGTCATAAATTCTTTCCTGGGGCCGATTTCTAAAAGAGTTTTTTGTATGTTTTCTCCTAGAACTTTTATGGTTACATGCCTTACATTTAAGTCTTTAATCCACCTTGAATTAATTTTTGTATATGGCATGAGACATGGGTCCTGTTTCATTCTACTTCATGTGGCTATCCATCTTCCTGGCACCATTTAGTGAGTAGGGCTTCCTTTCTCCAGTGTATGTGGCTGTCTGCTTTGTCAAAGATTTGTTGGTTGTAGGTAGATGGTTTTACTTCTCAGTTCTCTGTTCTGTTCCATTGGTCTATGCTTCTCTTGATACATGAGCCTTTTTTCCTCAGGGAGAGCCTCTCCTTGGCTGCTTCAGCAGTTCTGTTGCCCTACAAAGACCGGTTATCTCTCAGAGCTTCCATTATGGCATGACCTTAATATCTTTGTTTGTTTGTTTAAGTCACAGAAGAATTTTAAGTCTGTGGTTTGTAGCAAAATTCAAAATGTCTTTTACAGTGTATTTTTTCATTGTTGCTTCATTTTCACTTTGAACTGTATTTGATACACTATGATGATTTGGTTCTTTCTGAGATTAGATTCGGTTCTCTGATTTGACACAGAATAAAGTTCCTAAACTAACCAACTATCAGTGTAGGAGTTAATATCTATAACAGGTTCAACAAATGAAAGCAGATAAAAAGTCAAACTGTAGCCTTAGATACAAATTTTAGCAATAACTTTTACATTTGATTTTTTTCTGTCATAAAAAGTTGATTTGCAAAAATAAAGAAACCAAAGCTATCAAGATAACTACCAAAGGCAAAACTCCCTAGGGAAAATAATGCTGGATTTAAACATATTTGCCCAAATAAATGCCTTTCAATGATGGCAACAAATATAAAAATGTTGCACTACTTCAAGAATAATCTATAAACCTATATACTCAGTAATAAATATCCAGAAGAGGCTAGGGAAACATAAATGTACAGGTATATTGGACGAACGACACTAATCATCTGAATATTTCAAAACCATCATAGGAATCATTTATTCAAACACTTGTGAAATGCAGAAATTATTTTCTTACATCCCTTACAGTTGAACTTTGAGTGAAATGTTCAAATAATAAAGATTTCATTTATATCTTCTGAAGCAGCCCCTACCTTTGCTGAATAGCTGTAATTGTTATAAATTCTTTTCTAATATTATGAGATAATTATACTATCCTTGTAATGCCGAATCCTATTCTTGTCTCCCTGAAAAATATGGAATAAGTTAGGTCCAATTATATGTGGTTATTCTTTAAATATTTTTAGGCACTATGATGCCTTTATTTTTTCTATGCCCTCTAAATAAATTAGGTTTCTTCAACCATTCATATATAGTGTATAGACAACTAACCAAATTAGTCTCTCTGGCTCTGAAGTACTCTCATTTGTGAAATTTTATCTTAAAATGTGGTCTCTAAAACTGAATCAATGTATAGCTGTCTACTTTTAAAAAAATGAATTAATATTTTACAAATTGCCTGAAAAATTCAATATTCATGGTAGGGTGCAAGTAAATTAATTAGCAATTAAGATTTTTATATTGCTTTATAATAGTCTTCAATTGCAAAATTGACTTCAAGCCAGTATGTGGTTGATAATTGTTCAAGAATCTTACACTGATTTTTAAATTCTTCTTATAAAGCATAGGAAAGAAATTCCTGATTATCTAAATACCTTTAAAAAATATTTCCTTTTGAGTGTGTATGTGGAGCCAGTGCATTTTATCTAATTCAATTCCACCTTCCCTTCACTTCCTGCTTAAATAAAAAGTCTGTTTCTTCCTAAGAAAACTACTTTCTCTGCTTTCCTCATGAGTCTTGGCAGTTTCCCCCGCCCGCCCTCAGCCTTTGTAAGACTGTCCTGCTTACTTTTTACTCAGACAGTTTTCTTTATTTCTCTCTAAATACCTTCAGCTCCATATCTTATGTTATTAACTTTCCCACATAGTTGCTAACATCTGTGAACCTACTCCGATTTATCAGTTACTTAAGCTCCTGACATTCTATGTTATTTCTTGGTGATTAATATAAACCAGAGATGACCCTTTCCGTAGCTTAACTTCTCAATTCCTTCATTTTTCTTACCCTGCCCTCTGCTTCAGGTATTCCTCACCAAATTCATACCCTGGAACTTCTCATTACCAATAACTGCTGCTCCTTCAAAATCCTGATTTCATGAATCTCAATGACCACTGGTTTCCATCTTTCAAGCCAACTCTTTTGTATCTGGTTCCAACAGTCTTTACATTCTACGGAGATCTCTAGTTAATTTGGCAATGTCCATCTTCCCTTTGAACTCTCTCTTCTCTCCTTCACCAGCTTGAATTTTGATTTTTATAGTCAGTCATAGTAATAATTCACTTGCATATACCCTAGACTCTTGTCCTTATATCACTGGGCTTTTCTCAGTTGGTAAAACCACACCGAATTTTAGTCCAACTCTTGACCTACCCCTGTACCTATGCAGATGAATATGGTTGAAAGAAACCACACAAGTGTTTCACTTTACATTGTTGACTTAACCCCTAAATTCAGATGGGCATCTGAATGCCATCTTTCCATGAATTTATCCTTTTCTCTCCTATGATATAAATTATTCATTCTCCATGAAATAATAGGCATATTATTACTTCTTTTATTTTCAAAAATAATCTATACCTGTACCTATTGTTTCCAATTTCTCTACCTATAATTTCTCTTAAAACCATTCTAGTCAAGTGTTCACCCCAATATTCTACTTAGTGTCCTTGTCAATGTCACAGATAGCTTTCAAATTGCTAAATCCACTGGTCAGTTTTTATCCACATCTTATTTGATCTATCAAAAAGCTATTGTATAATTTATCATCCAAATGGAGTCTTTTGAGAGTAAAAAGTAGTGTATAATTCACTATTATGACTTATACAAAGGCATAAAGATACTCCAACACTGCCTTGGAAAAACTGGATTAATCATCATCAGCCCTTGACAGAGTTAATTAATCTTTCCTACTTAATGCACCCTTTCTGTTTGGTTTCTAGGACAGCAAATTCTCCCTGATAAGCTCCTACCTGACTCATGACTACTTCTCAGCTTACACTGTTGATGCCATCTCTTCTTTTCTACCCCCAGCCTGGGTCTTTAATGCCTCAGGGCTAAGTCCTATGCCCTCTTTTTAATCTGCACTCTTACCCTCGTTGCTCTTATCCAGTATCATGGATTTCAACTACATCTATATGCCAAAAATTTCTAAATTTGCATTTTTGTAAATACTTCTCAGTCCTTCCACTGCTATCCACCTTCATCTGAGCAATTATCTTCTACAGGATAACTGATCTCAATGATTCTAATCTTGTTCTTCTGTGGTCTATGTTCAAACCAGCATTCAAAGCAATCCTTTTAAAAAAGAAATTAAAAGGTACCACCAATCCTCTATTTTGACTCATCCTTCGAATAAGATAGGAGACAACTATCCTCATGTTGTATCATTCCCCCAGTCATGCACTCATCTTCAGCCATAACAGCCTTCTTGCTATGCTCCTTAACATAAAAGACATGCTACAGCTCTAGGAGCAGGTGAGGGGAGCCAATTTGAGATTGGCTGTTTCTGCCTTGAATGTGCTTTTGAAAGATATCTCCATGGACTCACTTCCTCCAAGTCTCTGCTCACGTCTTCTTGTCAATGAGGCCTGCACTGGCTACTTGCTTTAAAAAATTTACCTGATTTACCTACCTCTTGTCATCCCCACCTTGACTTCTCTTACCCTGTTCTGTTCTGTTCATTTTTATAGAATCTGCATTTTTTTTTTTTTTTTTGGCCTTTCACCACTAAGGTCACAAATATTGGCAACACATTTTTCTTTTTAAATATATACCATTCACATGAGATATTGCCTAGTAATTAGGCACTTAATAATTATTTATTTATTGAATTAATGGATGATTAACTGAAAGCATTATATAGTTATGTCTCATTCTTTCATTCCTTTAGTTTTTTAATTTGCTAAACCTAACTCATTCTTAGGAAAATGTACAATGAACTTGTTCTTCACTTAATGAAAAATGAAATTTACATTCTCACATGTTTAAGATATCTATTTTGGCTCTAGAAGAGAACATTTTCATTCAAAAGCAGAACTTACACAACAAATAAGACATCCTTTGAAATGATTGCCTTGGGAGACTAAGGGTTCTATTCTAGTTATGCTTCCATATTTGGAAATTCTTTTTTTTAATATCTGCTTTTGCAATCAATTTATAAAGTAAATGAAGAAAAACAGTTTCATAACTATGTATTCAGATTTTATTTTTTGACCACGAATTGTACTATCCAATTTGATAACCATCTCATTCTGTGTGTTCAAAACAGCATCTGGTTTTTACCTAATTTAAAATCTACCCTTAAGATATAATTATTTGTCACCATTTAGGATGTTCAAAAGAATGACTAAGAGATTTGGAAGGCAATTTAAAATGTACATCTCTGGAAATAGCAACATCATTTGAATGCATTTTTAGAAGGAACAGTCATTTGAATATTTGAATTTTGGCATGTTTGTTAAAAGATAAGTAACATCACAGTATATATATATACTCTGTATCATCCACTCACCTCCAGATACAAAGCTCTTTAAAAATGCTCAATAAGTCTATCATGGGAAAATAAAGTAAAATCTTTCTTCATATTGTTCTCAATAATATCAACAACGAACTTAAAGATGAATTTGTTTTCTTTCTTTCTTTAGATCTAAATTTTGCATGTGTAACCATAGTCTCCTCTTTTCTTATCTCTTCTCTACTACTAACGTTTTAGAAATACTGATTTCTGCAATTTTAAATATCTTGACTTTTCTTTCCAGTATATACCCTATATCAATATTTATCCCACCATAAATCTATGAATTATGTATATTTTAAGAATGCACATGTAAGACAACTATATACCAAATTCTGACTCACAAACAGATCAGTGCTTACTTTAGAAAGTATAAAACTTAACAAGATTGGGAGGAAATATGTGAACTGAAAATTTTCCATTGATAATATTATTTCGTCTTAAGTTATAGTGTCTCAGTTTTTTAGATCCATTTTAATGCCACCTTTTGGTGGACAAGAAAAGCTCAAATTTTCATTTATTTGATAGTAATAAATGAAATAAAAACAGATGTAGTAGGAAAAATTTTCTCCAAATTTTTGTACTTATCTCACATTTTAGAAATTATCATCTAATTCTGTTTTATGGCTGAAGTTTAATATATTCAATTTAATTTGACAATGTAAGGACATAATAAGAGTGAGTTGATCCTCTACCCTCATTTCCATATAGCACCATTTTATTGATGCTATCCCACTTCCCATTTCAATTATATTTTTATACTTTATTTCTTCTACCTTCATGATTTATTCATTGTATAAATGAATTCCTTAGTACACATCTATATAAAAGGCACATCTTTCAGATTATTCAAGAACAAATGAAGATTAGATGAAGAATGTGAATGGATGAGCATTTTATATTGTAAGTGTTACACGTCTTATGTTTTCATTGGTCTTGGAGCTTCCTCAACATTTACTTACCAAGTGATGGGTATATAGATCTGAACAGAAGTGACAGGATAAATTCAACAGTGTTTCTGTTCTTCAGATGTGTTACAGTTACTTGTGTAGAATAAAATACACTCTGATGTTGTACCTAAACCACTGTGACATTTACTTTATAAAAACATAATTCCATTCATGTACTATATAATGTACTATATATTTATTTGATATATTAATTATCTATTACTTTAATACAAATTGCTCCAAAACAGAGCTAGATTTTTGGATTAGAATCTTCACTGAAAATAATTGAGGGTTAAGGTCTGTATTTATTTAACTGATAGTCCTATTTCCTAGCAATTTCTAAGACTATAAGGAATGTCACCTGTTTATACTAGGCTGATTTCCTATGAGGTTGGCGAGTAATTCTCAGTCCCGTAGAAATGATCCTGGCTTGGAAATACAAAGTATGTTTATTTTTCTTGGTGGTGATTTGGTTTTTCTAAATGCATTTTCATTGTATGTATTTTCTGTATTTTTTTCTTGTCAAAGATGAGAGAGAGTTGAGAGAATGCAAGGTTTGAGATTGAGGGTGGAAGTTTTATTTAAAGTGTGGACTTTGTTGAGTATTCCTCAACACCACAGATTTTTGCAGTAGCTGCTTAGGACAGTAGAAGATTTATGAAAGAATGAGGGAGTTTCTGTCAAAGCCCTTGGGAATGGGCTTTTCAAGTTTTTATTTATTTCCCAGAAACTTTTTTCCATATGGCATAACCGAAAGTCTTCTTGCTTCAAACTCCACTAGGAATTCTCTGTAGTGTGTCTCCCATATTCTACCTTAGTTATTACCTCTTCCTTCTCAAGAAGGCTTTGAAACATCTGTGAGTAAATTGTCAGAAAGTCTGTTGGCCTTGAATTTTTAAAATTTCCACAAAACATTTATTATTATTTTTAGAGCAGTTACTGTTTTATAGAAAAATTGCATATATATTAATAGTACAGAGAGTTTTCATGTATCTCCTGTCTCTCATCACACAGTTTCCTCTATTAAACATCCTGCATTAGTGTGATATATTTGTTATTGTTGATGAATTCAATAGTGATACATTTCTTTTAATTAATATCCATAGTTTACATTAGGGTTCCTGCTTTGTTCTGTGGGTTTTCACAAATGCATAATATCATGTGTATCTGCCATTAATACATCATACAGAATACTTTTCTCACCCTAAATATGACCTGTGCTCCCCTTATTTATCCCACACTGCACTCCCTGAACTGCTAGAAACCACTGATCATTTTATTGTCTCTATTCTTTTGTCTTTTCCAGAATATTATATTGTTGAAATCATTCAGTATATAGCCCTTTCAGGTTGGCTTCTTTCACTTAGCAATATGCATGTAAGTTTCCCTCATGTCTTTTCATGGCTTGATAGCTCATTTTTTAAATCATAGACTAACATTCCATTACATGAATGAACCACAGTGTTTTTATGCATTCACACATTGAAGGACAACTTCCCTGCTTCTAATTTTAGCAATTATGATGCAAGCTGGTATAAATATTCACATTCAAATTTTTATGTGAGCATGAGCTTTCAACTCTTTTAGGTAAATACCTAGAAGTACCATTACCGGATCATATGGTAAGCCTCTGTTTAGCTTTGCAAGAGACTACCAAAGTGGCTGAACCATTTTGCTTTTCAAACAGCAATGAATGAGAGTTTCTGTTGCTCCACATCCTCACCAGGATTTGATGCTATCAATGATTTGGAATTTAGCCATTTTCATGCACGTGTAGGTGTTGTTTTAATTTAAAAATCCCTAATGACATATGAAGTTGAGCACTTTTCATATGCTCATGTGCCATATGTGTATCTTCTTAGGTGAGTTGTCTTGGTTACATATTTTTTAAAAGGCTTAATAATGTGAATATTAAATAAAATTGTCCTAGCTCTCTGCCTACCACAAATAGCACTGAGCTTTTGGAACACTGGACAGTCTGTTTAGGGAAGGGGTGTCTTTTCCCACTTGAAAGGAAATGAAGCAGTTATTTGGAGACCACAAGGCAGACCACAGCTGACAAAAGCTATATTTGTACTACACTTATTTTCTCTTTCTCCTGAACACTAACTAGACTTTTATAGCCTACTCACAGTTAGTTGTAGCCTGTGACTGAGTTTTAATCAATAAAAGATGAATAGATGAAGGCCAGGCACAGTAGCTCACACCTGTAATCCCAGCACTTTGGGAGGCCAAGAAGGGAGCCTCACATCAAGCCAAAAGTTAGAGGTCGCAGTGAGTTATGATGATGCCACTGCACTTCAGCCTGGATGACAGAGTGAGACCCTGTCTTTAAAAAAAAAAAAAAAAAAAGGAAAGAAAGAAATAAAAAGAAAAGGAAAGAAAGAAAATTTTTAAAAAAATCAAAGCATAAACCAGTGGCCAATAAAAAAAAAAAATGAGTAGTGTAATGTATGCCTCTTTCAGGATTAGCTTATAAAAGACTTTCACTAATGATTTTTCCTTCCTGCTTCCAGTGAATGGACATCAACTTTGCAGTTAAATGTTGTGGATGGTAGATCATCCATCAGCCTGAGGTTCTGAATGATTGCGTGAAACAATTCACCATGACAACCATCCAGTACTCAGTAATTTGTGCAAACATGAAGTCAGTTTCTACTGCATAAATGACTGAGATCTTGAGGTTGATTTCATATAGCCTCTAGAAACACCTTAACTAATATAATAATGCAATTTATACTTATCACATCTATAAGGGTCTAGAGTACCACTTTAAAGAATATTCAGATGAAGTTGCTTTTAATAGACAAATTCATTTTAATATTCAAAAAGTTGTCTCATTTACTTGCATGTCTAAATTTGCGTTGATAGTTTTAAGAGACTCAATGTCAATAAATAATAAATATAAAAACATAATAAACCAAGTAAATTGGTGAAGGAGTTAGTCAAACACTTATATGTCAACCGAGGTCATTATTTCTGTTAAGATAATGATAAATGAAGCCTCTTACACACAACCACATACATACATACACAATCCCACACAAGGCCTCTCTGTATAGAAGACTTCAGTGAAGGTTTAGCAAAATAATGGCATCACAGAAAAACTAGTGAATCAAATCATTGAATAATATGTGTAACTATCTATTAAAGCTAATTCATCCTTTCTGCCACTGTGAATGTTTTACTACCTAGTTCTTATCATCATAAAAAGTAGCTTCATCCTCTCCTCATCTTTCTAGTCTTCTTTTATTTTTCCTTTTCTTTCTATTGTCTTTTTTATTCCAAAAAAAATTAGACTTTCCTTTGTTGTGACCCCTGTTTCCAGACACTGGCTTTTTTATATACTCATGGAGCATTATTATAAATTATCTTCCTAAACAAGGCATTTTTTCAAGCAGAAAAATTTATTTCTCATGCCAAAAGAAATGAATTTACATTATTACAGTTTAAAAACAGTTATAAAAAATAATCTGTGGTTCCAGTTGCACATAATGAAATAGCACACTACTTTAAAATATTTGGTTTATTCTTTCTGTTGAGTGTTAATAAAAAAAATTAATTGCATACTAAATGCACTACTTATTTTAAATTTTTATTCTTGCATTCTTAAAATTAAACTTATAAAACTGTAGTCAATTTCTTTTTGAATATATAAAGATGTTACCTGCAACAGACAATGATTCAAATAATTTATTTAAAAAGTCAATCTTTCATTTCATTGTAAAAGCATGTCTAAGGAGCAATGAAACTTAGTAAACCATTTACATCTTGTAAGTTTTCTTACCGGGAAATGTCAAATTAGAGTTAAGATATTAAAGATAGAGTGAGAAAGCCTAAAAATCAGTGAGGAAATTTATAATGATGTGGATTTAGGCCTCACCAACATTTTTTTCGCATTTTTGTCTAAATTCTGAGGATCTAATGCATGCTTACATGGCTATGTATTGTGTAATGCTCAATCACAGGGACTAACTGAAAAGAGTTATTTTTCAAATTCTATATGTGTAAGTTCATGCAGTTTCATATTTTTCCATATTCTTCTAAAATTTTGCCATCAATGAAAAATGTTAAAACTCCCAAATACAGTGACTGATAGCAACTTCTATGCCATATTTCTGTCAGAAAAAAATGTTTTATTTGATATAGCATACAAGTTGTTAGACAACAATCTACACATTTTAATCTTATCTTGCTGGGAGCAAAGGAACCACAACAGATAATTAAGGAGATACAATCAGAAAAAGACTCAAAGAAGTCCCTTCAACCAAATTTCTCCCTCTATATCCTTCACAGAAACAGAAATTTCCACCATTTGAATCATTCCCTAAAATTAAGATAGAGACTTTACAGGAAATTTATAAAAGGGTAATCTATGAATACTTGTGAGTTATTATCTTAGACACTACACCCTTGAAGAGCTAGATTTTAATGCTATGAGGTTGGGGCACAGAACATCTGAAGCATTAAATGAATGTTAGATGTCCAAGTGGCAAGAGTAGATGGGGGCTGTGCATAAACACTCTGACTACCTAAGAAAAAATATAAAGTAATGAGCATATAGAGGGAGAAAGCAGGGAGACATTTATAAAATCACAGCAATTTAGCATGATAATTTCCTATTACTGTTACCTTGAATTTTTTTCCTCTCACAACTTTATTTTATGAAGCATATAAGTTATCAATGAGTCCAAAATAATACATGAGTAATCTGTCTGAATTAATAACTGAATTTCTCAAATGTGATAAAGAAAAGGTAAGCACATAAAAATCAATTTTATATATATATCCCATCAAGAAATAGACAAGATTTGAAAATGGTATATCATTTTAAATCCATCAAAAATTGTCTCATACAAAAGAATGACCAAGCCAAAAAAATGTGTTAAATACATGAACTCTACAAAGCCTAATAAAATTATTAAAAGAAATTTGAACACAAATAAATTGAAGAAAAAAGTCATTTCTGTCAGTTTTCACACCAAATGCAACAGATTTTCTTTACCTTTTTAATAAATGCCAAGTTTCACTATGATGTCACTTCCTGCAACTCTTTCTCAGAATATTGTCCTCGAGTTGCAAAAGCTCACTTTGTGTGGATGTAAGGAGAGCGATAGTGTCTGAAAATTCCATCCATCAGGGACATACCTTTCCAAAGGTTGATGGGATTGGACATATAAATACTCCAGTTTCCTTGGAACAGTTATCTCTCATGTGTAAGTATATTCACCAGGGCTTTCCTATGATGATACTGAGCCAAATAAATTACGTGGCAATTTTGTGGGAACTTACCTGATACAATCTCTTTGACCTCTCTCCAATAAAAGTGACTTGGTGATGGAAGCAAAAAGTATACAAAAGGGATTATATCAGACTAAAAACTGTTGCCATAGCTAAGGAAACAATCAAAAGAATAAAGAGACAACCTAAAGAATGGGAGAAAATATTTGCAAACCATATAACTGCTAAAGGGCTAATATCTAAAATATATAAGGAACTCAAACAACTCAATAGTAAAAAAGCAGATAATCAAGACATTGGTCTGGGCAATGGTTTCTTGAGTAATACACACAAAGCACAAGCAACCAAAGCAAAATTGGGAAAATGAGATCACATCAAGTTAAAAAGCTTCTGCACAGCAAAGGAAATAATCAACAAAGTGAAGAGACATCCCACAGAATGAGAGAAAATATTTGCAAACTACTCATCTGAGAAGGGATTAATAACTAGAATATAGAAGGTACTCCAACAACTCAATACAAAAAAAAAAAAAAAGAAAATCAAATAGTCTAATTTAAAATAGAAAAAAAGATCTGAATGGACATTTCTCAAAACAAGATGTACACATGGCCAACAGGTACAGGAAAAAAATGCTCAACATAATTAATCATAGGGGAAATACAAATCAAAACTATAGTGACATATCATCTCACCCTAGTTAAAATGGCTTTTATTCAAAAGACAGACATAACGATTGCCGGTGAGGATGTGCAGAAAGGGGAACATTCATACACTTTTCGTGGGAATGTAAATTATTGCAACTACTGTGGAGAACAGTAGGAGGTTCCTCAAAAAAACTAAAAATAGAACTACAATATGACCCAGCAATACCACTGCTGGGGATATATCCAAAGGAGGGAATTCAGTATATCAAAAAGATATCTGTACTCCTACACTTATTGCAGCACTATTCACTAGAGCCAAGATTTGGAATCAACTTGTGTCCATCAATGGATGAATGGATAAAGAAATTGTGGTACATATACACAATGGAATATTATATAGCCACAAAAAAGAATGGAATCCTGCCATTTTACAACATGGATGGAACTGGAGAACACGTTAAGTGAAATAAGCCAAGCACAGAAAGACAAATCCTGCATGTTCTCACTCATAGGTGGAAACTAAATATTAAAACATAATAAATGGGACCTGATCAAATTGAAATGCTTCTGCATAGCCAAGGAGACTACCATTAGAGGGAATAGACAACCTACAGAATTGGAGAAAATATTTGCATGCTACACATGTGATAAAAGGCTGAGAACTAGAATCTATATTAGAACTCAGGAAAATCAACAAGAAAAAATCAAACAAACCCATTAAAAAGTGGACAAAGGATATGAACAGAAACTTTTCAAAAGAAGACAGACTAATGGCCAACAAACATATGAAAATTGCTCAACATCTCTAGTCATCAGGGAAATGCAAATCAAAGCCACAATGAGATATTACTTACCTCTGGTGAAAATGTCTTTTATTAAAAGTCCCAAAACAACAAATGTTGGCATGGATGTGGAGAGACAGGAACACTCATATACTGCTAGTGGGACTGCAAACTAGTGCAATCTCTATGGAAAGTAATATAGAGATAACTCAAAGAGCTAAAAGCAGAACTACCAGTTGATCTAGCAATTCCACTACTGTTTATTTACCCAAAGGAAAAAAAGACATTCTATAAAAAAGACATCTACAATCAAATATTTATAGAAGCACAATTCACAATTGCAAAGATGTGGAAACAACCCAAGTGCCCAACAATACATGAGTGGATTAATAAAATGTGGTATATGCATGCCACTACTCAGCCATAAAAAAAAAAAATGGTCAACTGCCTCTTTATTATCCTGGATGGAGCTAGAGCCCATTCTTCTAAGTGAAGTATCACAGAAATGGAAAAACAAACACCACATGTACTCACCATCAAATTTGTACTAATTAATCAACACTTATGTGTGCATATGGAAGTAACATTCATCAGGTGTCAGGCAGGTGGGGTGTGTAAATTCACACCTAAGGGGTACGGTGTGCACTGTCTGGGGGAGGGACACCCTTGTAACTCTGACTCACATGGTGCAAAGGCAATATATGTAACCAAAGTGTCTGTACTTCCATAATATTCTGAAATAAAAAAATAGTAAAATAAATTATTATTAAAACAATTGAGGTCATGGAGACAGAGAGTAGAAAGATGATTACCAGAGGGTGGGGAGAGTAGTGGGGAGGGGGGATAAAATGAGGATAGTTAATCAGTGCAAAAATATAGTTAGATAATTAGAATGAACAATATTTGACAGCACAACAAAGTGACTATAATCAACAATAAGTTAGGATACATTTTAAGATAGTTAAAAGAGTAGAATTGAAATGTTCCTATCACAAAGAAGTGACAAATGCCTGAGGTGATGGCTACTCCAATTACACTGATTTTATTAATTAATATTGTAATCATCAAAATATCATATGTACCCTATAAAGATATATACAGCTGTATATATCTATATATACCCATAATAATTATAAATAAAATAAATAAAGAAAGAAATTATGCTTAAGTGTGATGGAGAAAAAGCCAAATGGAGTAGCATAGTAGGGAGAAATAAAGGATAGAGTTGATGCTGATTAGGTTCCACTGAGGAAAATAAATATACTCAATGGTAGAAATAATTTAAATAGTTAATTTAGCTTTCTTGATCTGAAGGTCACTTAAACATAGGTGTTATATTAGCTTTCAAGTGCTGCTATAATAAAGTACCACGGATTGGTTAGCTTAAAAATAGAGATTTATTGTCTCATAGTTCTGGATGCTAGAAGTACAAGATAAAGGTGTCAGCAGGGTTGGCTTCTTTTGAGGTTAGTAAAGGAAGGTTCTTTTCCAGGCCTCTCCCCTTGGCATGTAGAGGACCATCTCCTCCCTATACCTCTTTATATCATCTTTCCTCCATACCTGTATGCCTCTGTGTCCTGTTTTCTCCTTTTATGAGGACATCCGTCGCACTGAATTAGAGTCCACCCTAGTGACCTCATCCTAACTAATTGCATCTGCATCTACTTTCAAGTAAGTCCACTCTCTGGCTTACTCAGGGTTAGAACTTAAACATAGGAATTTTGGAATGAAACACTTCAACCCGTAATGAGTGGCAATTCAGTAAAAGAATTGTAAGGAACAAGGTGGGCAGCAATGTGCTAGGAAAAAAATAAAGTTTGGGGGCCCGATTACAACAAATCTCTTCTGTCAGATACAGATGTAAATCACCTGTGTACTCACTTTTAAACTGTCTAAAAAGTTGAAAGTGTATGAAATCTTGTGTAACGAGCTCATTTATTTGGACTGAAAATGAATTAAGAATAGAAGATTTTTCCAAATACACAATTGTCTCGGATCAGTTTCAAAAAAAGTTCTCTTGTTCTAGATCCTGAGGAAGTGTGTCTTTAAAACTGCCTATCTCTTAATACTATAGTTGCTATTTTAAATTAATAAGCATTGAAATCAATTAAATATTCATATGATTTTTAAATTATATTTCATAGGATCATGTTAAATTTTTAGACAGAGTTTTAAAATAGTTTAAAAGGCTATGATTAATATCTTACATGAAATGGAAAAAATCATACAAGATTATTTAGTAAGTATTCAGTCTGACTCTGTTTCACTAATTCTCCCGCTTAAAAGAATCACAACATTATTTAATATGTAAGAGAGTGTATTTGGTCATTATTTACTATAAGGCTAATTTATTCCAAATAACTGCAAATTTCTACCACCCTTCAATTTGTTAATATAGGAAATAGCTTTTCTTAACAAAAGTTTGTAAAATCTCCTTTAGCTTGGAAAACTGGTTTTAAAATCAAGAATGGCAATAAAAATGTACAACTATTTACATTTTAAATATAAAGAGATAGTTTCTAATTTATGAAGAGGAAAGAAAAAGAAGATATTTATGTAACCCTTTTTTTCCTTCTCTAGAAGCATCTCTGATTAGATTTTACTAATCAGAACTATCAGAACTATTCACTTGTCTTGAGAAATCCTATAAAGTATAATTTGACCTTCCTCATAAACTTCAGGCATTTAAGTTGAAATCCATAACACTTCATCTTTGTACTGACTGCCAAATTTGCTGTCATACCATATGTCCAGCATACAATTTGCATTTGAGTTGGGAAATGTAAATGAAATTTTAATGATTTTGTGTGCTAAAGGTAGATGGTAGAAAGGAAAAACAACACACATGCAATATTCATTTAATTCATGATATTCTTTCAGTCATGACATTTTGCTAAAGTAGGGCCATGTTCTCTAGCATTATTAGTAAATAAATTTTTAAAAATAAATATAAGATTTAGAAAGAATTAAAAGTATGCCATAATATTCTTACGAGAGATCAGATGTTAAGCCATGTTAAATTGAGCATTGACTACCCATTTTCTCTAAGATGAATATTATGATAAGATGATAACTAAACTTTTATGATTTGATGCCTCACATAAAAAAAATTGACAGCACATACTCAAGGTGCTTTTGAAAAATGAAACATTTTATTAATACTTATACACTATATAATTATGAAAATTCAACACATCCCACAAAGATACTAAAGCAACCCAGAATTATAAGTTACATTTCTGTTAAAATGGCAAATATTCCTTGAGATTTTTTTTCATAAATAAGTATTTTTGTGAAAATGAATGTAATTTTATACCTTATTTTAAAATATAATGAGATATATATCTATATATTTATAGGTAGGTAGACCTACTTATGGTGATTTGCTTATATGCTAAATTCCATCTGAAATTAAAATGCATTGAAAACTATTAATAAAACATATGCCATAATTCATAAATATATTAACAACTCTCTGAACAGAAATATATTATAGATCAGTATGAGGCTAACCCAGCAGGAAAATAAAAGAAATATAAAGAAAGAGAAAACTAAAAAATGATGTTTGAGGTATCCATATATATGATTTCTTATAGAGTATGAGGCCAAAAATAAAGCATGAAACAGTAATAAGAATTATTATTATCATGCTACCTTGAAAGAACATACTTTTTCTTTCTCAGAGCTCAGTTTGATCTCCATTTTCAATGAAATTACCAATAGAACAGTTTCAAAATATAGTTGATATGAATATAGGATCTCACATGTAACTGTGCCATCTGTTTTCACCAGATAAAATAGAAAAAATAAAATAGCTATGTTTATCTGTAATATGTGTCAATAAATAACTGGATATCTGGAAATATCCAAAGCTTTTACTGAATTTTAAATTAGTGTCATACTATCTTCAACTGTGTATTTGCAAAGAAACAAAGCTTAGAATCACATAACATTAAACTTAAAATGTGCTACAGCAATAATCTGATCCAACCCCTTCTCCCTGTGAGAGTGGAAAATAAAGTACACCACGATTAAGTGCCATACCTATAGTTTCACAGAGGTCAAAAAGGGATCTAAATCTGGGTCAAAACCTTGACAAGTGAAGGAGCACTAAGATGGCTTTCCCCAAAGCATGTGAAGCTTGCTACGAAAGGAGTCATCACACATGTAGCACCCAGAACAGACTATATTTTAAATCTTAATAGCAAATATATGTTTTAATCTCATTACAAGTAAATCTAGATATTCGTGTTGGAGAAGTGTTATTTAGTATCTCTACCTACATATCTCCCTCTTTTTTCTTTATTCCTTTCTTTCTTTTTAAAACAAATAATAGATTCTGTTCATCATTATCTCACCTGAACTTAAGCCTGGGATGTAGTTACCCAGATGACAACTTCATTTCCCAGATTCTGTAGTAGTAAAATGCAATTTTGTGACTGTCGGATTCCAAGGAGAATGAGTGGCAATGTGTGCGACTTCCTTGCCCTCTCTTTATTGACAGAGCCCCTCCCTCTGGGCTTGCTTTTTTTCTTCCTTTTTTTTGGCTGGAAAAGTCAGTGGTCTCCAAGAAAATCATGAATGGCAATCAAGTAAGCCTGTTGCAGTAGTCAACGTGAAGACTAGTTTTCAAATTTGTGATAAATAGTCACGGTTTTATTCAGGACTTCTACATCAGTAATTGAATCTAAGAGAATCATTTAAAGGACACGGGAATTTAAAAATGTGCCAAGGAGAGGTTGTATCCAAATATTTGTTCAAGGTCTTTCTTGTGAATTGTTAAGAGAAACACAGGTGACATTTGAGTGCTGACATGCCTGAAGCTCTGACTCCGGGGTGGGGCGGGGGAGGGAAACATATGTAACCTAAACATCTGTACATCCATAATATGCTGAAATAAAAAAAAGTGCTCATATGACCTAAAATCAATTTTATTAATACATTGACATGTTTTTTGTGTGAATTCTCATAAATAGATTTATTCACAAAAAGCCTTTTAAACATGTCTGCATTCACTGATGTTATTTTTTACTTTTTATATATTTACTTATTTTTTTTTTTTTAGAATGACTCATGATATGTGAACACTAATGTTATTTTTTTGGAGTGGAGAAAATATTAATTTTTGCCTCACAGAGAATAGTATCAGTATATTTAATGAGTGATAGGATATGAAAAGTTTGGACCCAGTCCCAGGACAGAAATAAATAGATTAATATAATCATGAAACATTATATAACATTAGAAAGAATTCATAAAAATACCTTTCTAGGACTAATTATATGTCAAGCACAATTCTAAACAAAATATATATATTAATTCATTCATTTAATTTTCATTATATGCCTATCATTTAATAATAGTCATCATAATATTCATTTGGGGATAAGGATATTACTGTTCAAGGAATAAACCCAATTAGTACTGGGGTGTAAATTCAGCCAGTCCATCTTCAGATCATTTACTTTTAAACACTCTCTTATAAGGCCTCCCATAATGTTATGGGATATATAAGAAATTGTTGGGTATATGTCCATGGCTGGGAAATCAAGGGAAAATATTTTTTTGGAGAACAAGGTTATCACAGAAAATGTGTCCAAATTCACACCATCTAGATCAAGGCTTTACGCATAAAACGTTAGTGCTGTAAGTATGATAATTTTGCCTAGGGCTCTCTCTGACTTGATGAATCACAGGAAAAATTCTAGACACTAAATATTAGAAGTCAGAAAAGAAAAAACAAAAGGACTTTGTTGATCCAGAGGGTGATCAATAAATACTTACATTTTGTAAATTTAATACAATGGAGAAAATGTTAACACCTACTGTAAGTTATTTTACACATGCTATCTTTTACATTCCAACAATCCTGAAAATGAGACTCCACTGTCAAGGAAAATTATAATCTAGGGAAAGAGGCACAAAAGTACAAAATAATAAAAGAGCATTGATATAGGGAATTCAGGGGTGAGCAGGTAAATCCTGAGTGTAAAAGGAGTAAGGCAGCAGCCAGGCTCAAGTTTCCAAATTGTAAAACTGTAATTTCAGTATGTACAGGTCAGGTGAGACATGCCTTTGTATGAGTTTGCACCCCCATCCCCATCGAAAGTGCTGTCCCTGGGACTTCCAGTGTTAGAATATCTTATTCAGATCAAAGGCAGCTGAACAGTCCCAGTTGAAGAACTGATGTCCAAATTGTCTCTTAGCAGCAGGAGCAATGTCAGAGATAAATATCTCAGAATTTTAAGTTAAAGTCAATCAATCTATTTAGCTAAAATATGTTAAACTAATTAAAGGTAGTTTCATGGAAGAGGCCCAGTGCTGCTTCAATATAGTTAGATGCTGAACGAGCATCACAGAAACACGCCCTGTGCCTGCCCATTCTCCATATGTGGCCCAAATCACTACGATCAGACACTCATCCATGCTGAGATTTAAAATTGAAAGAAAAACACCCAGTAAATGTTTCAGATTAATCAGTCATACTTTAGAAAGCCAGCCAACATGTATACCCATCATCCATCTGGGCAAAAGACTTTATCAGCTTTTAGACATTAAATGACTCACTCAGCAAAGCTCGTTCCAGACTAATGGTGGTTCTAATTCCTCTATTAGATGGACCAGAATATTAGGGAGGTAAATCTTTGCTATTATGCTCCCAGAGAATGAACTCCCCCAAAGCACAGATGAGTATAATAGCTGATAAAACCTTGAAAAATGCAAGGTTAAAACTGTGTTTATCTGCACCATGCCATCTGCATCCCCTAACAGCTTGAACAGTAAGGATTTGTTCCTTAAGCATTATTAGTTTTGCTAAAAATTGTCCCTGTTTTTCACTACCCCAAGGAAATAAGTGGCATTGTAAAAATGAAACTGCACTTATTATAACCTAACCTATGAACCACTTTTTCAAAAGCAATTTGGTCATTTGACATCAGATTTTTCCCAGTGAGAATAAATATAAATATGTGTTTTTTTTTTCCTTTTCAAGTTCAACTTGCCTTGTATGTCACTTTTTTGTTCACATTCCTTTTTTGTGAGGCTATTCATACCTTAATTGTTTTATATTAAAAATATCCCCCAAATCTCTCCTGAATTATGTCAAATTTAATATTTTACTATTTTATTAATTGATTATAGTAGAAGTCAAGAAGGTGTTTCCTCTTGAGAGATACTGACTAGAAGAAGGTTGAGGAAACTTCAAGGGGCTGGTAATATTCTACTTTTTGGTGTTGGTGCTGATTATGTATTTGGGTTTCACTGTGTGAAAATTCACCAAGCTCTGTACTTAGGATTTGTTTCCTTTTTTTCCTGAAAATGTCATATTTTAATAAAATTTACCAAAAGAAGATGACCTGTTTAATAAAACAGAGTAATAACTATAACATTGTTTCTGTAAGGTATAATAGAGTTTGGCAAAAGGCATATTTTTCTGAGGAAAACAGAAATGTTAACTACTTCTAAGACAAACTTTTAAAGAAATTACAAGGTACCACAACAACTTAGTTATCTCTAATTAAATAAATCAACTAGAATAAGAAAAACTATTTGAAACTATAATTATTACTTCCCAAAGTAAGCTTTCATTATGTATTCTGGGTGTTGTGATTATACATAAACAGCTACACTTGTACTAAATTATGATGGTGCAAATCCAAAACCTTTATATGTCCTATGAATGCTCACATATTCTTAAGAAAAGTTAAAAATAGTACCACTGAAATGCATATCAAGGTTGGCTTTGAAACTTTCCTGCTAAGATCAGATTTTATTTGTGGTGAATTATGTAAAGAATTTAGTTTTCAACCTTTGGTAACGCAAGAAATTCTGAAAGTCATAATCCCAAAATGCTTTTACCTTGACAAAGAAAAGATGGCTCTCAACCTTAGAATGTTGTTTGAAAAGCAATAGACTTTCTTTATTAGGTACACCAGTGGCATTATTAATTAAATATATTACCCAAATTCTCTAGTTCACTGTTTTCTTAATGAGTGTGCATTTAATATTGTTCAATGAAAGCCAAGGTATCCCTAAGTCTGCTTTAGATGTAAATAATTGGAGTTAGAAGGTAGAGAGAAACAGATTTGTGTAGTTATGGCCCTGATTTGTTCCCATCTATCTACACCCACAGTCTCGTGTGGTATCCTCCACACTGACTCTGGGCTTCTGGCCTTTGACCTTTGCCATTTGACCTACGGAAAAATAGCAAATTACTCACAAGGTAAGACTTGAAAAGGGCATGCTCATTAGATCTTGCTTTCTTGCTATTCTAAACCACCGGCAATGGGAGTAATCCCAACCTTGGCTGCTGTACTAGCTACCCCACAGCCTAATCACCACTGTTGCCCTAGCCAAAAGCTACCAGCCACATGCCCGACAGGAGATTGAGGTCACCTGGGCATAGTCAGCGCCTCCCCACCCACCATCCATCCCACTTTCCTATCCCGCCCTTCAGCTCCCATGGATATGCCAACTGATTATTGACACAGGAGCCAGCCACTAGGGTGATTTGATATGCAGCCAAAGTTAACTGACATGGTAAGGAAAATTCTCAACATACACTGTGGGGATACAGCAAGTAAGCTTTAAGAAAATTAAATATAGAATTAGGGAGTAAAATATTATTTAAATATATCGTTATATAACTATAATTTCATATAATATATAATATGATAGAATATATAATGATTATAGAATAATCTCTAATGGGGGATATATAATAATACATTAAAAGTAATGAAGATAATCCATGCTAATTATTAGAACCAGAAATTCTAAAAAGTGTTTGCTTGTGAGCAATGAGTATGGGAAGGGGATACAATAGAAGACATTTATTCTTTATTAATATTCATGTGATCGAATGATTGCTTCATTGAACACGAATCATGTTTATAATAAACACATAAGCAAAAATAAAATACAATTATCTATTTAAATACAATGCATACATTAAACATTTGGTTGTAGAATAAGTTAAATAATTTTACTATGTAATTTAAAACATTATATTGAAACAAATAGAGGTGTAACATGGGATAGAACATAAATTCTGCATTAGACCTTGCAGTTTTATCGATGTATAATTAGTATAAAATAAACTTCACACATTTAAAATGTACATGTGTTTAGACACATGTATCCACCTATGAAACTCTCACCACAATCTAGAAAATGAACATCACAATCAACCTAAAAAGTTTCTTTGTGCTCCCTTGTAATCAACCTCACCCTCTCTATACCACCTCAGGTAAAAACTGACCTGCTTTCTGTAACTAGAGATTGGTTTTTATTTGTATAATTTTATATAAATGGAATCATAGTATACGCACTTTTTTTGTTGTTTGAGAAAAGTTCTCACTCTGTTTCCCAGGCTAAAGTACAGTGACATCATCATAGCTCACTGCAACCTCAAACTCCTGGATTCAAGTGATCCTCCTGCCTCAGCCTCCCATTTAGCTGGGACTACAGGTGTGTGCTACCATGTTCAACTAATGTTTTATGTTTTGTACAGACAAGGTCTCACTATGATGCCCAGGATGGTCTCAAACTCCTGGCTTCAAGTGATCTTCTCACCTCAGCTCCCCAAAGTGCTAGAGTTACAAGCCTGAGCCACCATGCTCAGCCTATGTGACTTTTACACTGATCATCATTATTTTGAGGTTTAAGCATAATGTTGCATAAATCTATAGTTTGTTACTTTTTATTAAATAGTATTTCACTGTATGTGTATATAAGAATTTTCTTATCCATTCATCTGTTCATGGACACATGGGGCTTTCTAGTATTTGATTACAGCAAATAAATCTGCTATGAACATTTGTTTACAAGTCCTTATGTGAACGTACCATTTGACAACAAGAAGGAAATAGTCATTAATAATTAAAAAATAAGAAGATTACAAACTGATAGAAAGATTCTTAGTGTGTTGGAGATACAGAAATTAGGCAGTCTTTATTAGAACATATGAAATGATGGGAAGGCGTCCACGATTAGTTTAATAATATTTTTTGCTGCAATAAAATTAGGTGTCAAACAACTCAATATTGTGGTAGCATACAGCATCTTCACCAGGAGTGGATTCTTTCTCAAGAAACCACACTCTTTCCTCATCCATAAGAAGCACCTCCTCATCCAATTTATCATGAGATAGCCGCAATTCTGTCACATCTTCAGGCTCTATTTCTGATTCTAGTTCTCTTGCTATTTCCACCACAACTGAAGTTAACTTCCTCCACTGAAGGCTTGAACCCTTCAAAGTCATTCGTGAGGATTGGAATCAACTTCTTTCAAACTCCTGTTAGGATTGATATTTTGACCTCCTCTCATGAATTACAAATGCTCTTAATAGCATCTATAATGGTGAATTCTTTCCAGGTTTTCAATTTACTTTTCCCAGACCCATCAGAGGAATTACTATCTATGGCAGCTGTAGCCTAACAAAATGTATTTCTTAAATAATAAGAATTGAAAATCAAAATTACTCCTTGATCTATGGGATGCAGAATAGATGTTGTGTTATCAGGCATGAAACGTTAATCTTCTTGTACATTTCTATCAGAACTCTTGGGTGACCAGGTGCATTGTCAATGAGCAGTAATATTTTTAAAGGAATATTTATTTCTGATCAGTAGGTCTCAACAGTGGGTTTGACACATTTAGTAAACCATACAGTAAACAGGTGTGCTGTCATCCAGGCTTTCTTGTTCCATTGATAGAGCACGGGCAGAGTAGATTTAGCACAATTCTTTAAGGTCCCTAAGATTTTTGGAATGGTAAATAATCATTGGTTTCAATTTAAAGTTATCAGATGCATTAGTCCCTAAAAATAAAGTCAATTAGACTGTCCTTTGAAGCTTGAAGCCAGGCATAGACTTCTCCTCTTTAGCTATGAAAGTGCTAGATGGCATCTTGTTCCAATATGAGACTGTTTTTTCTACAATGAAAATTTGTTGTTTAGCATAGCCACCATCATCAATTATCTCAGCTAGATCTTCTGAATTACTTGCACCGGCCTCTGTGTCAGTACTTGTGCTTCATCTTGCACTTTTATGTTATTGGAGATGACTTCTTTTCTTAAACCTCAAGAGTCAACCTCTGTTAGATTCCACCTTTTCTTCTGCAACTTCTTCACCTCTTTCAACCTTCATAGAACTTAACAGAGAACTGAATAGGGCCTTGCTCTGGATTATGCTATGCCTTAAGGGACCTTTAGCCAAAGGCTTTCATCTTCTATCCAGAGCACTAAAATTTTCTCCATATCAGCAATAAGTCTCTTGCACTTTCTTATTATCTGTGCTCACTGGAGTAGCCCTTTTAATTTCCTTTAAAACTTTTTTGTTTACATTTACAACTTGGTGAACTTTTTGGTGCAAGAGGCCTATCTTCTGGCTTATCTCAGCTTTTGACATCCTTCCTCACTAAGCTTACTCATTTCTAGCTTTTGATTTAAAATAAGAGCTGTGGTACTCTTCCTTTCACTTCAACACTTAGAGGCTATTGCAAGGTTATTAATTGATCTAATTGCAATATTTTTGTGTCTCAGGGAATAGGGATGCCTGAGAAAAATGAGAGAAATGAAGGAATGTCCAGTTAGTGGAGCAGTCCGAACACACACAGCATTTATCAATCAAATTTGGAGTCTTATATGGGTGTAGGTCACAGCACTCCAAAACAATTATAATAGTAACAATGGAGATTACTTATCACAGATCACCATAACAAATATAATATATAATTAGAAAGCTTGGAATATTGCAAGAATTATCAAAATGAGACAGACATTATGTGAGCTCATGCAGGTACCAATGGACTTGCTCAACACGGGATGGCTACAAACCTTCAGTTGTAAAAAATGCTGTAACTACTAAGTGCAAGAAAGCAAATTGCAATAAAACGAGGCATGCCTGTGTAGAAAAACAGCCTGTTGCATGGTAAGAGTGATGCTATCTTGAAACAAAACTGCCACGATGACCAATTGTTTGTCTCCTGCATACCAAGGTGTTCTGCAGCAAGGTCCTAAAACAATTTCTGTAGCATAAATAATCCCTCATCAAGATGCTTATCTAACCTCCCCTGTAGTCACAAATTTCAACAAGAAAGTCTGACATGTAAACTGCTGCATGTAATTTACCCTAAAATTTGCTATACAAAGGATATTTACTGCAGGGTGGGTTCACCTTTTCACGGCTGCCTGAGATATGGCTTAAGTCCCTATTAAATATTTTCTTTCTGAGAAACAGGATTGTCATCCTCTTTCTTCAGCCCTTCGGCTCCCTTCCCCTTTGAGGGTGGGTTTGCAAATACCTGCTCTCCATGGAGCAGCCTGTAATTGTTTTTTTTTTTTTTTTCTTCCGCTGAATTTTCTGTATGATTTTGTTCCTTTCAGGAGATCAGTGAAGTGGCTCAGCGTGGACATATCTAGTAGAAACATATTATTTTTACTTGCTTCCTCAAGCTCTCGCTCTCCATTACTCACCAGGGATGCAGAAATAGCAGAAGGAGACTGCAGCTAGAGTCACCTCGAGATGACATGATTGGGTTCCCCACTACCTGCAGGCATGTAAGGCCTCAGAGCAATAAGGGAAGTATTAAGGACCAGTGAGACTGTAAAGACCTGTGAAACAAGAAATTGATCCAAATTCTTCATTTCTTACTATTCAGCACAATTTCCTGTTTTCCACTTTGCTGAAGGCCTCATCAGTTTGAGTAATGAGCCCTAAAAACCAACACAAGATTACTTACTCTAAGCCAAGTGTGATTTAGGCTGGAATCAGCTTTAGATGGATTAACCACCAATTTTATAATAGGTAGCATAGAGGAGTGGAGAATGACTAGAAAATAATGCACATAGGAGGAAAGCTAATACTGATAACATTTCTTGGTAATATTTTAAAAATCTATAACTATTAACACTTAATATATATTATCATTTAATAATGAGAAATCTAGGCTTGGAAAATTTATGGGATCAGAGTTTATTATTAATAAATGGTAAGCCTAGGACTCAAATACAATTTTCCTACCTTAATTTGCCCAGAGAATTAAGTGGCTTCCTATTTACTCACTAACTGATTTCAATTAAATTCTAAATGAACAACAGGAAAAATTGTGAAATGAATCACAGAGGAACTGTTTTCCTTTCACATGCAAGTTTCACATAAGAAAATTCAATAAATAGAAATGTTTTATAGAATTTGCAGAATCTGTTGATAAATTAATAAGAATTATGTAAATTATTGAAAATCATTTTGAGGATATTATTTATATGATTTTTTAAATAAAACTTTAAGGATAGATGTTCTCTAATAAACCATGTTGAGTTTCCTTGGCTATGATCAGTTGTTTGTTTTAATTTGTATTAATTATTACTTATTCTTCTCTAGACCTGTTTAGCTCTGTGCCTCTCTACTTC
>RJWJ010016042.1:0-35152 GCA_004363605.1 Indri indri
TATGAAGATATGAACTGAACACTATAAAACTTAAATGTATACATTTATAATTATGCTTATAAAAATGGCTCATATTGCCTAAGTTTCTTCAAATTGATTAGTTTGTAGAAGGCAAAATAAAAATAACTTGTAGGGAAAAATATCAAAGCAATTAGAAAATTTAGTTTGGCTCTCTCTCAGGAGTACACACATGTTTAAGGAGAGGAGGCTGACCAAAATCACTATCCAGAGTTGAAAAAATGTTTTAATACTTGCATCTCACATTATGTTTTTAGTACAGCACTTCATAACCTCTTTCCTACCTTCCCTCTTCATGTTGCTATGACATTCTCAAATTCTACTGTTGACTTTTTTTTTCTTTTTTTCTTTTTAGTAATTTGATCTCAGTGATGCTAAATTTGGAGTTTCCCTTACTTTGTGGCAATAACAATTTTTTTAATTTCTTCATTTTTCTGTAATCCTGCAGAAGCAGTATTTTAGGCCCTTCTTCTCTAGTGTCTATCCTTGTTTTCCTGTGATATAGAGTGTGTTCCAATTAGAGAAGAGACTAAAAACAGGAGATATAAAAATTAGAAAGGAAGTCAAAGTTATCATTTGCTTCTTGAAAACACAAGAAAATCATCTGAAATTAATCAGTAATGTCTCCCTTTTTATAAGTTGTTAGTTAAAAACTAAAAGAAACAAGACTTTGTTTATAATAGATTTAGAAAGCATGAAATACCAAAAAGGGAGATGTACAAGATCTATGTGAAAAAGAAAAGGTTAAAATACCTCTTTGAGACATGAGGAGATTTGCATAAACTCCCATTCTTGGATATTAAGACTCAGTAATATAAAGGTGTCAGTCCTCTCTAATTTAACTCATAATAAAATGAGATAATTCTAAATTTTGCTTTAAAAATGTTCATAAAGAATAAACAAGGCAAGGGGCCAGACATCAACAAGATGGTGGCACAGGAATTTCTCCTGCAGAAACATCAATTTGAACCACTCTCCACACATGAAAACACTTTGCAAGAGCTAAGAAATCTAGGCAAAACCTTATAGCATCTGAGCGTAGCACAGAAATAAGAAAAGATTCATTAAGAAGGCAGAAAGGACAGTTTTACATTACCAGTGCCACTCTTCCCCCACCCCCAGACAGCACAGTGTGGAAAGAGGTACCCTCTGTGTGGGGGAAGGAGCAGGATGTAAGCACTGTAGTTTGCCTCAGTCTCCCACACCAGGCCCACCCCAGAAAGACCCAGTGCTGGGCTTGTCCCCACAGCCCCAGACTCCAGGCTGCTATCTGCAGACGGAGCCTCCAGACCCACCCTGGTGACAGCCTCTATCTCGAAGCCCCAGGCTCCAGAATGCCCCCAGGTTTTAGGCCTGCCCAACTGCTAGGCCATCCCCCACAGCTCTAGTGATCAGGCTGGCACCCATGGGCTGAGCCTCTTGGATTGCCCTTGCAAATACAGCTTCCAGGCCAACCAAGTGCCAGATCAGTCTATGTGGCCCCAGGCTTTAGACCCATTTCAGGTTCCAGGCCTGAACCAGAGCCAGAGCCAGGTTGACACCCTGGCCTTAGGCAGTGGGCTCCAGGCAGCCTAGTGCTAGGTCAATCCCTGAAGCCTCACCTCCCTGGTCCAGCCCCTGCAGTTCCATTGTCCAGTGGACCCCAGGTCTAGGCCTGCACCCATGCTGAGTTAGCCCCCAGGACTCCAGGTCCCAGGCCAGCACCCATGATTCTAATCTCCAGACTGGCCCCCAAGAGCCCAGTCTCTATGCTTGTCCAAGAACCAGGCTGGCCCTGGGACCCAGGCTGGTTCCAGTGGATCTAGTCTCTAGTGAACCCAGGGTTCAGGTCACTTGTTCCAGCAGACACAGGGTCCAGACAAACCCTAGTAGAACCCAGTGCTATGCCAACCCCTATGGACTGAATCTGCAGGGCCGTCTCTGCAGACCCAGGCTCTAGGCAAGCCTCTGTGCACTTAAACTTCAGGCCCACCCCAGTTCCAGGCCAGCTTCCATGGGCTCAGGCTCCAGGCCCATTCCAGTTGATGCAGATGCCAGACCCATTGCAGCACCAGGCCAGCCCTGGAAAACTGAGGTTTCAGGCCTACCGCAGCCCTGGGTCAGCCCCTGTGGAACAATTTTCAAGCTGGTTAAGCAAATAAGGGCTCAGGCCTGCCCTCATGGACCTAACGTTGAGAGCCACTCCTGTGGACTGAATCGATTTGTCCACCTCAGTGAAAGGAGGCTCCAGGCTCAATACCATGGACGCAGGCACCAAATATGCCACTTGCTGACCCAGGCACCAAGGCAGCCTGCTGAAGGACACCAACAACAAGCTCACCCTTGGTGTATGCCAGATAGACTACCCAGAATCTTTGGACAGGCTGACTAGTTAAGGACTTTCCCAAACAAAGTCAGCCTGTAAAGAGTAGAATAAGTACCTACTTCATCAGATGTACAGATACCAGCATGAGAATCAAGAAAAATCAAGGAAATGTGATACTACAAAGGAATAAAATAAAGCACCAGTAAGCAACCCCAAAGAAATGAAAATTTATGTACTTCTTGGCAAAGAATGCAAAAATAATTGTTTAAGGAAGCTCAGCAAACTTAAGAAAAATACAGAGAAATAATTCAAAATTAATTAGGAAAACAATAAGTGACCAAAATGAGAAATTTAACAGAGAGATTGAGATTTTATATATATAAATATACATATATAATATATGTATATATATCTCAAATTCTGGAACTGAAAAATAAATGAATGGAATGAAAAATGCAGTAGAGAGTACCAACTGCAGAATTGATCAGGCAGAAGAAAGAATCTGTGAACTTGAAGACAAGTTATATGAAAATATATGATTGGAGAAGAAAAAAG
This sequence comes from Indri indri, assembly GCA_004363605.1. NCBI lineage: Eukaryota > Metazoa > Chordata > Mammalia > Primates > Indriidae > Indri > Indri indri. The sequence continues at coordinate 2,879 of RJWJ010016042.1, forward strand.
AAGAAAGAATGAAAAGAAATGAAGAAAGCATATGGGACTTATAGAAAAGCATCAAAAGAGCAAATTTTCAAATTATAGGCATTGAAGGAGAAGAGAAGCAAGACAAAGGGCCAGAAAACTTACATAAACAAATAATAGCAGACAATTCTCCAAATTTGGAGAAAAATATAAATATCCAGGTACAGGAAAGTCAAGGTCTTTAATCAGATTTGATCCAAATAGGACTACACCAAGACATACTACAGTCGAACTGACAAAAATCAAAGACAAAGAGAGTATCCTGAAAGCAGCAAGACAAAAGAAGCATATCGGATATAAGGGAGTTCCAATAAGGCTAGCAGAAGACATTTCAGAAGAGACTTTATAGGCTAGGGTAGAGTGGGATGATATACTCAAATTGCCAAAGGAAAAAAGCTGCCAATCAAGAATACCTTATTCAGTAAAGCTGTCCTTAAGAAAGAAGAGTGAAAAAGACTTTTCCAGACCCAAAAAATAATTTAAAAAAAGAAAGAGCCGAGTGAATTCATTACCATCAGAACTGTCTTACAAGAAATGCTAAAGGGAGTTCTTCAAGTTGAAAGAAAAGGATGTTAATTAGGAACACAAAAACTTAAGAAAGTATAAAACTAACTGGCAAAAGTAAATACACAGTCAAATTCAAAATAATCTAAAACTGTAATTATGGTGTGTAAATTACGTATACCTTTATTATGAAGATTAAAAACAATACTATTAAAAATAAAAATAATTACAATAATTTATTAATATGAAGGCATAAAAAACATAAAATGAGAGATAAAAATGTTGAGTCTTTCTATATGATTAAAGTTAAGTTCTTTTCAGCTTCAAAAAGTCGATTGTAACTATACAATATCTTACGTAAGTCTCATGATAACCACAAAGCAAAAACCTGTAGTAGATATACGAAAGACAAAAAGTAAGGAATCAAAGCATACCACTAAAGAAAATCCCCTAATTGCAAAGGAAGACAGCAAGGGAGAAGAAAGAAGCAAAGGATCTATAAAATACCAGAAAAGAATGAATAAAATGCCTGTGGTAAGTCCTTACCTATTGATAATTACTTTGAATGTAAACAAATTAATTTATCCAATCAAAAAACATACAGTGACTTAATGGATTAAATAAAACAAGACCCAACTATTAATATATGCTGCTTACATGAGACTCACTTCACTTTAAGGACACATAGAGACTGAAAGTGAAGGGATTTTAAAAAAATATATATCCCATGCAAATGGAAACCAAAAAAGTACAGGTATAGCTGAACTTACATCACATAAAATAGACTTTAAATAAAAAACTGTCACAAAAGACAAGGTCATTATATAATAATAAAAGGGTCAACTCACCAAGAGGATACAACAATTGTTTATATATGCACCCAACATTGAAACAGCTAAATATATAAAGCAAATAGTAATAGATCTGAAGGAAGAGTTAGACTGTTATAAAATAAAATAATAGTAGAGGGCTTCAATACCTCACTTTCAGCAATGGACACATCATCCAGGCAGAAAATCAATACTGAAACATCAGATATAACCTACACTTTAGACCAAATGGACCTAACAGACATATACTGAAAATTCCACCCAATAGCTGCAGAATACACATTATCCTAAAGCACAGAGAGAACATCTCCAGGATAGATTATATGTTAGGCCACAAAACAAGTTGACAAATTTAAGAATATTGAAACTATATCAAATATGTTTTCTGACCACAATAATATGAAACTACAAATTAGTAACTAGAGGAGTTTCAGAAAATTCACAAATACATGGAAATTAAACAACATGCTACTGAACAAACAAGGTATAAAAGAAGAAATTTAAAGGGAAATTTTAAAACCTCTTTAGACAAACAAAAATGGACATGTAATGAACTAAAACATATGGGATGCAACAAAAGCCGTTCTAAGAGGGAAATGTATAGCAATAAACACCTACAACAAAAAGAAGAATGATCTAAAAAAAATAGCCAAACATTACATTTCAAGGAAATAGAAAAACAAGAACAAACTAAGTCCAAAGTCAGTAGAAGGAAGAAATATTATAATAAAGATCAGGGCAGAAATAAATGAAATCGAGACTAGAAAAATATTAAAAAGGATCAACAAAACTAAAGGGTTTCTTATTTTCAAAGATAAACACACACACACACACACACAAACCATTAGCTAGGCAAAGAAAAAAAGACAGAAGACCCATTTAAGTAAAATCAAAAATGAAAGAGGTGACATTACAACCAATACCACAGGAATACAAATGATCATAACAGATTGTTATAAACAATTATACACTAACAAATTGGACAACTAGAAGTGGATAAATTTCTGGACGCATAGAACTTACCAAGAATGAAACATGACAAAATAGAAAATCTGAACAGACCATTAATGGGTAAGAAGACTGAATCAGTGATTAAATGTCTCCCATCAAATAAAAACCCAGGACCTAATGGCTTCACTGCCAAATTCTAAATATGTACATTTATTATATATCAAAATATTTTTAAAAAGAACTAATACTAATACTTCGCAAACACTTTAAAATATTTGAAAAGGAGGGAATACTTCCAAACTCATTTTACAAGGCCAGCATTATCCTGATACCACACCCAAACGAGTACAGTACAAAAAAAAAAGAAAATTACAGACCAATATTCTTGATGAACATGCAAAAATGCTCTACAAAATATTAGCAAACCAAATTTAATGGCACGTCAAAAAGATAGTTTGGCTGGACATGCTGGCTCACACCTGTAATCCTAGTACTCTGAGAGGCTGAGGTACAAGGATTGCTTGAGGTCAGGAGTCCAGACCAGCCTGAGAAAGAGCAGGACGCAGTCTCTACTAAAAATAGACAAAATTAGTTGGGCATGTTGGTTCTTGCCTGAAGTCCCAGCTACTTGGGAGGCTGAGGCAGTAGGATTGCTTGAGCCCAGGAATTTGAGGTTGCTGTAAGGTAGGCTGACACCAGGGTACTTTAGCCAGGGCGACAGAGCAAGACTCTGTCTCAAAACAAAACAAACAAACAAAAAAACTAATAAATGAATTCAGTAAAGTTGAGGGTACAAAATCAACAAGAAAAATCAGTTTGTATTTCTGTACACTAATAATGAATATTAGTGTATGCATTAAAGAAATTCAATAGAAAACAATCCCATTTATAAGAGTTACAAAAAAAATAAAATACTTAGAAATAAATTTAACTAAGGAGGTGAAAGACCTGTACACTGAAAACTATAAAACATTGATGAAAGAAGTTGAAGATGACACAAGTAAATGAAATGATATTCTATTGTCAGGGATTAGAAGAACTAATATTGTTAAAATGTTTATACTACTCAAAGTGATCAACAGATTCAATGTGATACCTATCAAAATTCCAATTACATTTTCACAGAAATAGAAAAAATAATCTTAAAATTTGTATGTAACCACAATAGACCCCAAATAGCCAAAGCAATCTTGAGTAGAAAGAACAAAGCTTGAGGCATCACGCTAACTTCAAAATATACTACAAAGCTACAGTAATCAAAACAGCATGGCACTGACGTAGAAAAAGACACATGGTGCAATGGAACAGAATAGGGTGCTTCAAAGTAAATCCACACATTTATTATCAATTTGCTTTTGACAAAGCTGCCAAGAATACACGAGGAAAATTTGATCTCTTCAAAAAATGATGTTGGGAAAACTGGATATATATGCACAGAATAATGAAATTAGAGACTTATATTACACCATATACTCAAAATTGATTTAAGACTTAAAAGTGAGACCTGAAACTGTGAAAATACTAGAAGAAAATGTAACGGAAAAGCTCCATGAAATTAGTCTGAGCAATGATTTTTTTGGCTATGACCGCAAAAGCACAGGCAACAGAAGAAAAAAATAGACAGATGAAATTAAATCAAACTAAAAAGTTTCTGCACAGAAAAGCAAACAATCAACAGAGTGAGCTGGCAACCTATGGAATGGGAGAAAATATTTACAAACCAAATATCTAATAAAGAGTTAATATCCAAAATATATAAGGAACTCAAACAACTCAATAACAACTACATCAAAAGACCAGCCAAAGGACCTGAACAGACACTTCAGAAGACATAAATGGCCAACAGCTATATGAATAAAACTTCACTGATCATCATCAACCTCACTAATTATCAGGAAAATGCAAGTTAAGATCACAATGAAATGTCACCTCATACCTGATAGAATGGCTGTTATCAAAAAGACAAAAGATAAATGTTGGTGAGGATGTGAAGAAAAGAGAATCTTTGCACTTTTTTGGTGGGAATGTAAATTAGTACAGCCATTATGGAAAAAAGTATGGAAGATCCTCAAAGAATTAAATATAGAACTACCATATCATCCAGCAATTCCCCTACTGAGTATATATCCAAGGGAAATAAAATCAGTATGGCTAATAGATATCTGCATTCCAATGTTCATTGCAGCCTTATTTAGAATGGCCAGATGTGGAATAAACCTAAATGTCCATCAGTGGATGAATGGATAAATAAAATGGGTTACGTATACACAATGGAATATTGTTCAGCCATAACAAAGAAGGAAATCCAGTTTATTTGCAAAAACATGAATGAATCTGGAGGGCATTATGTTAAGTGAAATAAGCCAGGCACAGAAACACAAACTCCACGTGATCTTACTTGCATTTGGAGTCTAAAATAGTTGAACTCATAGAAGCAGAGAGTAGCATAGTGGTTATCAGGAGCTGGTGGGGAGGCTGGTTCAAAAGACGTTGGTCGAAGGATACAAAATTTCAGTTAGATAGGAGGAATAAGTTCAAGAGATCTATTGTACAACATGGTGACTGTGGTTAATAACAATGTGTTGTCTTATGGAAAATTGCTAAGAGAGTAGATTTTAAGAGTTCTCACCACAAAAATGTTGTGTGAGGTAATGCATATGTTGAATAGCTTGACTTAGCCATTCTACAATGACTGAATCTATTGAACTATTGAATATGTTTACATATCTCTAAATATCACGTTGAACATGATAAATGTACACAATTTTTATTTTGTCAATTTTTTAAATCAATTAATTTTTAAAAATAGATAAGCAAGAAAATTAGTAAAAACATTTGTGATAAAGGGAGCTAGTCCTACCTATTAGAAAAGTACATAATACAGCTTGATTCTGGATTTTAGTATGCTAGATATTAACACAAACATTAGTAAAAGGAATTAACACAAAGATCAGAGAAAAGAATAGTAATAGTAACACAAACATTAGTAAAAGGAATTAACACAAAGATCAGAGAAAAGAATAGTAATAGTATCCATTAATGAATCCAAATACATACGTCGATGTAAGATATGGCATCTTAAGTTAATAAGAAAAAAGTTAATTAACCCATAAATGGTACTGGAACAATTACATAGACATCTGGAAAAAATAAATGAAGCTGGATCCTTACCTCACTCCTTACATCAAAATAGATTGCAGATGGATTAAAGATTTCAAAGTAAGATATCCGGAGAAACTACTAGAAGATTTAGGGGGAAAGTTTGCATATATGATATTGGAGTGGACATGTATATCCAAGTAAGATGCAAAACCCAGACCACAGTGAAGAGACTAATAAATTACTCAAAAAATACCATATCAACTCATGAATCGGAAATAATATTTTCACATATACGATACAGTTAATTTTGTACTTATAAAGTGCTCTTATGCATCAATGGATAAAAATGAAAAAATGCAAAAATAAAATGGATTAATGGGTCATCCATATAAAAATTCATAAATTTATGAAATGATATTCAACCTTGCTTACAAGTTGAAGAAATGCAAATTAAAATAGCAAACTATTAGATTGGAACATACTATTAATAAAACATTTGCTGATGCTGGGTTGCTTAGGACAGTAATTTAAACTCTAACATAGTACAAACTTTCTTTCAGTTTTATAGTTACATATTAAATTTAAAGTCTCAAAAATATAAATAGTATACAGACCTATGATATCACGAATATTATTGCTTAGCATAGGGCTCAGGTTAAAAATAATCAATTTAAAGAAAAAATTTAGGTATGAAGAGTTTACACATCTTGAGTGCTTAGTGTGCACTAGACACTGTTCTTTGGGCTTTGTACATATTTAAATCCTCATGAAATTCTATGATGGAGGTACTAATATTCTGCCCCAATAAAAACAAGAAAAAACAAAAATACAGGCTGTGTTTATGTACCTCAGGCATAGAGCTAGTTAGTGGTGGCACAAGGATTTGAACCCAAGCAGCCTGGCTGATGAACGTGTGTCCATGACCCCTCACCACAGGTAGGGGTGTTATAGATAGGTAGGTCTGTTATATCTCTGTGTATGAGTTCAAAAAGTAGAGCTAAAATGATTCAGTCTCAGGAATCAGTGCTCTAAGATGTTGGTGGGAGCATATATTGATATAATTTCTTGGAGAGCTATTTCACAATATCTATACAATTAAATTAAAGTTATCAACTTGCAACATACTTGAAAGGAAGTAATGTAAAAAGAGGGGTGCTTTCAGTTCCTGTCAGTATGCAATCTACATTAAGTTGCACTGTGCTTCCAGGAATTTATCCCACAGTTATACTGTATATTCATATGTAAATCTGCATGAAGAGATTAACTAGCATTTTATAATAGCAAAACAATATATTGTTACAGTTCTCTATCCGTAGGTGAATGACAAATAAATCGATACATTTATACTCTGGGAATAACTTGCAGCTTTGAGAAAGAATGAGGTTAACATAATTTATTGATAATAAACTTCAAGATATTTTTCAAAAGTGAAGGAATAGGATAAGATGTTCTCCCATCTGTAATTCCTAAAATGAACTTATATATAAATGTGCATGTAAAATGTTTCTGAAAGAATACACAAGGAAAATCATTATACCATTTTTTCCCTCTGGGTAAAAGGGATAGGGATTAAAAAAAATAGAAAAAGGATGTATATATGATTTAAACACTATGAACTATATGTTTTTTCAATTAAATACAAAGCAATTGAAAGAATTTTAAAATACTAAATAGTGATGCTAATATAATTCCTTTTATCCATTGAAATTCCTTCAGGGTGAAAGTCAATTGATAAAGCTCACTATATGGATAGAAACCCTGAAAATGAACAAAAAGTCTTCATCTTGGTGTAGGAGTGAGTGGGCCGCAACAGTGAGGGGCAGCGAGTGGGGCATGTGGACGTCAGTACCAGGAAGAACGAGATTTTCATGGGTTTTCAAATGAGGAAGAGCAGCCCGGGTGTCAGGAAGAAGACCCCACTAGGGAGTCCATTTGGAATAGTGCAGAAGGAATTTATTTGATTTTTTAAAAGAAAAATCCATAATGTGTATCTCATTTAGTTTAAATGTCATTCCAATTTTATAACATTTATTAATGGTTATAAACCCAATGGAAGAAAATATGAGTCATCAAGCCAATATTTATTTTTTTAGTGGTGTTTTAAAAATAAAGACCCTCTATTCATTTGTTTACTGTTTAATGAATGATACTTATTCATGTTCTGGGTCATCCAGTCTTTGACCATTACATTATGTGGTCCAGATGGCACCTGGCTAAGGGTAACTGAATGCTGTCCCTAAAATGGCCCCTAACAAAACACCCAACCAAGTAAAAGGTATTCAACACCTGTGAGCTTCCTTTCCTTCTATTACAAAATGAAAGGTGGAGATGGAATCCATCCATGTACTATTGGCTGAAGCATGTTAAATTGCCAATATCTAAGTATTTTGACCCCAAAAAACAGCAGTTTCATATGATTCAAGCTAATTGATACACTTTGATTTTATTTCAGGTTTAAAATTAAATATTTCTGCAGCAAAATAAAGGGAGAGTAGCACCAGTTTACTACAGAAGCAGTTGCAGTTCAAACTATTAAATTCCTATCTAAGCCCTGCCCCCTTTGAAATTCATATGATAGATCTATTTCTCACACCAAGATCTCATGAGTACACAAACACACTTACAATGAGGATGCTGTCATAAACTACAATGAAGTAATCCAAAAGAAGATTGAAAAATGGGTTAAGGCCTCCTTCATAAATAATCTATAATAAGGAACACAGTGATGTAAAGTTTAATAAAGTATTATTCAATATTTTATTATGCTCTGAAGTATTACTGGAGTTCAAAGTAAGTTAGCTTTGCTCTGCCCTCCACTTCCGCATCAACCTTGCTGTTGCTAGATTTCCAGAGTTCTCATAGAGGATTCATTTGAAAGGGAAAAATGCATAAAAATAAGTCTATCCTGATTTGTAAGGGTTGCTAGGTGAACATTGTGAATACAGGTAGCACATCGGTGTGTTTGAATGGAAATGTTTGGCTTTACTGTTGGAACAGCCAGCTCTGCCCTCCATTTAACCCTGGTTTCCTTCTAGAATGGCTTCCTTTTGCATTTCAACTGCTGACTGAGTTTCTAAATTTCTGCTACTAGGTAAATCGCTAAGGTTTTACATCTTTACTCTCATGACCACTTCTCCAACTGTTGCTCTCCTTTGGTCTCGGCAACCCTGCCAAACATTTTTCATCACATCACCTCTGAAGTGGGTCCTTTAGCCAACAGTAAAGCCACGTGTGTGACAATTGGCCTCCACCATGAAAATATCCACTAAATTATTTCTCATCTGTCATGTAAATTGCTTCCAAGATGGCTCCGTTTCCAGATGCCTTTCTGAATTCCCCTGAGCTACAATGGTTTGCCTAATCTTTCCCTGCTGTTATTCGAAACTCAAATTATTGTCCATTCTGTCCCACAATGGTTCTATGCTGGCCTTTCTCCCAAAATTATTCCTTTGACATAAATTAATGTCAAACCTAATATCTATATGCTACTGGATAAAATATATATCATTTAGACTATCTTTTCATTAAAAAATATTATTTGCTCATTTCAGATTATGAATTCCTAAAAGATGAGGACTTTGTCTTAAGTTTTCTTCATATGGATAGAATATTAAATCATCTCTACCATGAATAGTTCCTTAGTATATTCTTTTAAATAATGTAGACAAGATAAATATTAATAATACTATATCCTTACTGACCTTCTTCTTAGATAAAATGGAATATTGTATCTAGTTATGTGACTGCTAGATTACATGACAGAAGTTTCTGCTTCTAAAGAAACATGTGCATCTCTCTGACACATTGGAAAAATACTTACAAGAAAAGTTCTTCTCAGAAATAGGAGGACTTGAACCAGATGGCTTCTATTCCATCCATATTTCCAGTTTCTCTCCTTGTCCCCTTCCAAATATGCTTTGAATAAATCCTTTGTTTGTAGTAGTAAGAGCATTATTTCTCCTTTCACAAATATCCTTGTGGATTAACTTTTGGGTGCTGTGGAAAAGGTTCTAGCATCAAGACACTAGTTCTGAAGTAGCCATGAGCATGAGAAAAAAAGATGGACCTTGGAAACATCAGCACTTAGCCTCAGGATTGTGTCTGTGAAACAGTCGCACTCCAGAACAAATAAAATGCAATCTGCATTCTGAAATGAGAGTATTTTTTGGATTTAAACCCCTATCTCTTATTTTCGATTCCTTAATGTCGTTATTAATCATTCAAATCAAATGGCTTGTGTTTCTTTCAGAGCATTGAACATTTTGAAGACATAATGTCATTCTTTTTTAAAGAGAGAAAGAGAAAAATTGCTTAAGCTGTGGAAAGAGGTCCCCAGGGAGCTATTGTGCTACACTCCAGCAAAAGCTTTATTCACTAAACTTCTGACTGAAAGGAAAAATAAATTCAGACAAGAAAGGTTTGTATTTATTGCAAGGAAGTTTGCAAACATTATTGCAAAATATCCCAAGAACTCAATGCAAATTTTCTATGGCAGTATTTTTTTCCATCTTGCTTCCCAAAACAGTAAGTAAAATGTTCCCTGAATTACATTAACAATAGATTTTCTTCTTCTTTTATTTCAGCATATTATAGGGGTACAAATGTTTAGGTTACGTATATTGCCTTTGCCCCACCCAAGTCAGAGCTTCAAGCATGTCCATTCCCCAGAAGGTGCACACTATACTCATTAGGTATGAATATACCCATCCCCTCCCCCCCAGTCCCACGAGCCCGACACCCAATGGATGTTACTACTATATGTGCACTTAAGTGATGATCAGTTAATACTAATTTGATGGTGAGTACATGTGGTGCTTGTTTTTCCATTCTTGTGATACTTCACTTAGTAGAATGGGCTCCAGCTTTATCCAGGATAATACAAAAGGTGCTAGATCACCATTATTTTTGGTGCTGAGTAGAACTCCATCATATACATATACAACATTTTATTAATGCTCTCATGTTTTGATGGGCACTCGGATTGTTTCCACATCTTTACAATTATGAATTGTGCTGCTATAAACATTCTAGTGCAGATGTCTTTTTTATAGAATGTCTTTTTTTCTTTGGGTAGATGCCCAATCATGGGATTGCTGGATCAAATGGTAGTTCAACTTTTAGCTTCATGACGTATCTCCATATGACTTTCCACAGAGCTTGTACTGGTTTGCAGTCTCACCAGCAGTTATGAGTATTCCTATCTCTCTACATCCATGCCAACATTTATTTTTTGGGGTTTTCTATAAAGGCCATTCTCACTGGAGTTAAGTGATATCTCATTGTGGTTTTGATTTGCATTTCCCTGATGATTAAAGATGTTGAGCATTTTTACATATGTTTCTTGGCCATTAGTCTATCTTCTTTTGAAAAGTTTCTGTTCATGTCCTTTGCCCACTTTTTCATGGGGTCATTTGATTTTTTCTTGCTGATTTTCCTGAGTTCTATATAGATTCTAGTTATCAGCCCTTTATTGGATGTGTAACATGCGAATATTTTCTCCGGTTCTATAGGCTGTTTATTTGCTCTTGCGATAGTTTCCTTGGCTGTGCAGAAGCCTTTTAATTTGATCAGGTCCCATTTATTTATGTTTTTTGTTGCTGTGATTGCCTTTGGGGTCTTCTTCATAAATTCTTTGCCTAGGCCAATGTCTATAAGAGTTTTTCCAACATTTTCTACAATTCTTATAGTTTCATGCCTTAGGTTTAAGTCTATTATCCATCTTGAGATGATTTTTGTGAGAGGTGAAAGGTGTGGATCCTGTTTCAGTCTTCTACATATGGCTGTCCAATTTTCCCAGCACCATTTATTGAATAATGGTTCTTTTCCACAGCATATGTTTTTGTCTGCTTTGTCAAAGATTATATGGCTATATGAGGATGGTTTTATATCTGGGTTCTCTGTTCTGTTCCGTTGTCCTATGTCTTTGTCTTGTGTGAGTACCATGCTGTTTTATTTATTATAGCCTTGTAGTATAGCTTGAAGTCTGGTAAATTGATGCCTCCCAATTTGTTAGTTTTGCTTAAGATTGTTTTTGCTATACGGGGTCTTCTCTGGTTCCATATGAAGCATAGAATTATTTTTTCTAGATCTGTGAAAAATAATCTCTGTATTTTAATAGGGATTTTGTTGAATCTGTACATCACTTTGGGTAATATAGACATTTTAACAATGCCGACCCGTGAGCATGGTATGGTTTTCTACCTCTTTACATTATCTGCTATTTCCTTCCTCACTGTTTTGTAGTTCTCCCTATAGAGATCTTTCACCTCCTTAGTTAAATATATTCCTAGATATTTTATTTTCTTTCTTGCTATTGTGAAGGCTATTGAGTCTTTGATTTGATTCTCAATTTGACTGTTGTTGGTGTATAGGAATGCTACTGATTTTTGTACATTAATTTTGTAACCTGAGCCTTTGCTGAATTTGTGTATCAGTTCCAGTAGTCTCATGGAAGAATCTTTGGGGTTTTCTAGATATAAGATCATATCGTCAGCAAAGAGTGATAGTTTGACCTCTTCTGTCCCCATTTGGATGCCCTTGATTTGCTTCTCTTGTCTGATTGCTCTGGCTAGGACTTTTAGCACTATGTTGAATAGAAGTGGTGCTAGATGGCAACCTTGTCTGGTCCCAGTCCTAAATGGGAATGCTGTCCCCAGGGGCTACATGTGCACACATTTGAGTTTTACTTTCACATGTGCATTTATGAATTTGGCTGACAGAACTCATAGTTTAAAATGTTATACAGTATTTAAGAAGAATGCTGCAGAATTTTGTGTTTTTATTTTTCTAAATCAGTTGTTGCTTAAAACTTCCATCCAAGTACATGTTGCATGATATAATATTAGGAGGACTGCACTGTGGCTTATGCTAATGAGCATTGGCAGAAACAAATACTATGTTGGGGTGAAAATGAAGGAAAATTAGCAATGGACTGAGAACCGCTGTGAGCAAGTGGGAAACCGACCCTCTGCAGACTTGGTTAAGACTAGATGCAACTTTTCTAGAAAGACAGACTAGGAAAACATCTTTTTTTCAAACTGTGTATATTTAGAGCCAAAAATTGCATTTTCTTCCAACATTACTTCTTTTTCTGTTTCCCGTTTTTCAACCTAATTTTTGTTTCCCAGAGCGAAAAAACAACATTTAACTCTGGGAGAGTTAAGTGTAATTTTGAAATATATTAAGGTCACTGAAAGTTAAAAAGAATGAAATATGTTTTAAAATTTACATTTTGCTATGGTTTCTATGTTATCTGCAAGCACACTGGCTACGACACCCAGCTATCACCTTTCAAATGTCTCAGTGCATTTATTAGAGCAAAGACAGAAAACAAAGCCAAAACCTTCATCCTTTTTCATCCTTTTCTTATTTTCTTTCTACCTTGCTTCATTCCAATGTGTATTTGAAGTGGAAATCATCTGAATTTTCCACAGTGCATTATGTTTACAGATATTTTCCCTCAAACGAGATCCTCGGGGTAATTGCAGTGACTTGTTACTTGCATTTTGCAAATGAAGATGTGGACATTCCAGGAGGACAAGTGATTCACATCACAGTCTGGAATTATGGCAGGTCTTGAACTCTCAATTAGATCTTCTGACTTAAAAACCATTCCCCCCACCCAAAAAAATGCAGTGCTGCCTCTCTCAGTATGTGGGAGGTCACTTATGGACAGAAAGATCCCAGAAACTCACTGTTTCTCAGGGAAGCATCATTTTCTACTGAAAGTTTCTCCCAGGCTGGTCCTTGTGTGGTTTGCAAAGTGAGCCAAGGCACTACCTGTGCAGAGGCAGCCCTGGGCAGTAGCTGTGTAGGAGACGAAAGAGCCAGAGGATCCTGACTGCCCTCCATCTACTCCATGGGTGCACCAAGGCTAGAAGACCCTGATGGGCAGCTCCCATGGCCCCATCCTTCTCTTAAGGAGTGCAGCTTGGAAGCCAGCAGTCACAGAGGACAAGCTCCCATGGGGCCTACAAGCTGCCTGTGGACCCGAGGATGTAAGGAAGGCTCAGCGATGGGAAAGTCTGAGCCCTGGTGAGATGTTAGTAAAAACATTGATGCTATTCCGTACTTAACTGAATCTGCAAGATATGAGTGTGGAGCTGAAAAGGGCATGCTAATATTAAGACTTGCTAAACTAGTGCAGCTTATGATTTTAAAAATTCTACCATATTTTCTTCATTCATCTGTCAGTGGACATTTAAGTTATTTCCACATCTTGGCTATTGTGAGTAATGCCGTAGTGAACATGGGAGTGCTAGTATCTCTTTGAGATCCTCATTTCAATTTTGGGGGTATATGCCCATAAGTGAGATTTATGGATCATATGATAATTCTGATTTTAATCTCTTGAAGAACCACCATACAGTTTTCCACCATGGCTGCAGCACTTCACATTCCCACCAACAGTGTACAAGGCTTCCCTATTCCCCACATCCCCGCCAACACTTGTTATCTTTTCAGGTGTAAAGTTTCAGTTATACAAGATGAACGAGTTGTAGAAATCTGCTATACAACACTGTGCTTATAGTTAACAATACAGTATTGTTACCATAAATACAGAATACAGTAGTCTACCATAAAACATGCATGAGGTTTTTTCAATGAATAGAATACTCAAAATTGGCAAAGGAAATGCTTCTTAGCAACAAGGGACCAATAGGAGTCTTATAATCTTTAATATATCAGCTATATTTGACTTGAGTTTTTGAGAGTTGAATAATTATCAATGTTCTTCTCACTGTTTTTATTTGGAGTCACAATACAAACAGCTATAAAATTTTCAAGAAAAATAAGGTCATGCTTAAGTATAGAGAAGAAAGATGACATATGCCCACAAATCTGACTCCTAACAGGATCAACTTGTAAAGTACAAAACAGCTTCCATGTTAGAAGTGTAATTATAAGTTGGTAAAATATGCTCTTTATCATACTACAGTACATTTTTATTGCTTTAACTTTCTGAAGATTTTTTATTGCTCAAGATTTTTTTCTGGAATGCACTTGAAGGAAAGAGCTGTACATTGCAAAGTATAACACTATCTAGAAATACTCATTTTATGAACCACTTCCTCTGGCACAGGCTTTGGCTTTGCAATTATTCTTTTTCTTTTCTTTTTCTTTTTTATTCAGTCCACAGAACCAGCCAATGGCAAAATAGTAAAGTGGGACAAATTAGTCTTATAGTGTCTTGTGTTATTTACCTACTCATTGATCTGCATTTTTTCCCAAATCAATCTGAGTCACTTGTCTTCAGGAGCAGTATAAACTCTCCAAGGCCTATCTTATGCATGCTTGTTTCCTAATACGGTGCCTGACAGTGTTCTGGTTTAATAAATATCTTGAACAAATTAGTGAACAAGGCACTAACTGATAGGAATCCCCACAAAATGGTATTTAAATTTTAATAAGGGACTCCATGAATTTTAAAAGGCTTCAGACAAAATACAATGAGTATTTTGATGGTGACACCTCAGATAGGAGAAATGGAGGTAATATTTTGAGAGAAAGTGACTACAGTAGTCCCAAGATCTCCAGTAGATGCTTGAAACCATAGATAGTACTGAACTCTATATATACTATATTTTTTCTATACATATATGCCTATGATAAAGTTTGATTTATAAATTGGGCACAGTAAGAGATTAATAACAATAACTAATAATAAAATAGAGCAATTGTGACAGCATACCAGCATCACTACTCTTTTTCCATTATTAAGTAAATAAGGGTTACCCAAAAACGAACACTGTGATACTACAATAGTCAATCTTTTTAACCCAGAGGGTTACTAACAGTCAGGTAGCATATAGGGTGTAGATATGCTACAGGAAGGGATGATTCATGTTACAGGTAGGACAGGGCAGAGTGATGTGAGATTTCATCACATTTCTCAGAATAGCATATGATTTAAAACTTATGAATTATTTATTTCTGAAATTTTCCATCTAATATTTTTGGTCCATAATTAACCGCTGGTAACTGAAACCTTGGAGAGCAAAACCATGGATAAGGATGGACCACTGTATTTCTGGCATATTTCAAATTACACTTTAAAATTTGAGTTAGAGTAGGGAAAAATTGAATGCATTCCTGCTTAGAGCTGGAGCCAGACAAGATTGCCCTCTATCACCACTTCTATTCAACATAGTGCTAAAAGTCCTAGCTAGAGCAATTAGACAAGAGAAGCAAATCAAGGGCATCCAAATGGGGACAGAAGAGGTCAAACTATCACTCTTTGCTGACGATATGATCTTATATCTAGAAAACCCCAAAGATTCTTCCATGAGACTACTGGAACTGATACACAAATTCAGCAAAGGCTCAGGGTACAAAAATCAATATACAAAAATTGGTAGCATTCCTATACACCAACAACAGTCAAATTGAGAATCAAATCAAAGACTCAATACCTTTCACAATAGCAACAAAGAAAATAAAATATCTAGGAATATATTTAACTAAGGAGGTGAAAGACCTCTACAGGGAGAACTATGAAACACTGAGGAAGAAAATAGCAGAGGACATTAATAGATGGAAAACCATAGCATGCTCATGGATCAGCAGAGTCAACATTGTTAAAATGTCTATACTACCCAAAATGATGTACAGATTCAATGCAATACCTATTAAAATACCAACATCATTTTTCACAGATCTAGAAAAGATAATTCCACACTTCTTATAGAATGAGAGAAGACCCCATATAGAAAAAGCAACCTGAAGCAAAAAGAACAAAATGGGAGGCATCAATTTATCAGACTTCAAGCTATCCTACAAGGCTATAGTAACTAAAACAGTATGGTACTGGCACAAGAACAGAGACATATACCATTGGAACAGAACAGAGAACCCAAATATAAAACCATCCTCATGTTGCCATCTGATCTTCAACAAAGCAGACAAAGACATACACTGGGGAAAAGAATCCCTATTCATTAAATAGTGCTGGGAAAATTGGATAGCTACATGTGTAAGACTGAAACATGACCCACACCTCTCACTCTCACAAAAATCAACTCACAATGGATAACACACTTAAAACTAAGGCATGAAACCATGAGAATTCTAGAAGAAAATGTTGGAAAAACTCTCAGAGACATTGGCCTAGGCAAAGAATTTATGAAGAAGACCCCAAAGGCAATCACAGCAACAACAAACATAAATAAATGGGACCTGATCAAATTAAAAGGCTTCTGCCCAGCCAGTGAAACTATCAGAAGAACAAATAGGCAGCCTATAGAATGGAAGAAAATATTCGCATGTTACACATCCAATAAAGGCCTGATAACTAGAATCTATACAGAACTCAGGAAAATCAGCAAGAAAAAAATCAAACAACCCCATTAAAAAGTGGGCAAAGGACATGATCAGAAACTTTTCAAAAGAAGATAGACTAACGGCCAAGAAACATATGAAAAAATGCTCAACATCTCTAATTATCAGGGAAATGTAGATCAAAACCACAATGAGATATCACTTAACTCCAGTGAGAACAACCTTTATCAAAAAGTCCTAAAACAATAAATGTTGGCATGGATGTGGAGGAAGAGGAACACTCATACACTGCTGGTGGGACTGCAAACTAATACAACCTCTATGGAACGTAATAGGGAAATATCTCAGAGAACTAAAAGTAAACCTACCATTTTATCCAGCAGTCCCACCACTGGATATTTACCCAAGGGAAAAAAGACATTCTGTAAAAAAGACATCTGCACTAGAATGTTTATAGCAGTGCAATTCAAAATTGCAAAGACGTGGAAACAACCAAGTGCCCATCAATACATGAATGGATTAATAAAATGTGATATGTGTATACCATGGAGTTCTACTCAGCCACAAGAAATAATGGTGGATTAACACCACTTATGTTATCCTGGATGGAGCTGGAGCCCATTCTTCTAAGTGAAGTATCCCAAGAATGGAAAAACAAGCACCACATATACTCACGATCAAACTGGTATTAATCAATCAACACTTATGTGCACATATGGAAGTGACATTCATTGGTGATTGGGCAGGTGGAGGGGGAAAGGGGGATGGGTAAATTCACACCTAATGGGTGCGGTGCACACCATCTAGGGGATGGGTACACATGTAGCTCTGACTCGGGCAGTGCAAAGGCAATTTATGTGACCAAATCATTTGTACCCCTGTAATATTCTGAAATAATAAGAATAAAAAATTGCCAGAGTTAGAAAATTGATTGTGTTTATTCTTACAGACCTGCAGAACCAATTGTAAAATACTCTAGGCTAAAATAATTGCTTTAGCTCTATCATTTTAAAAAACCATTTCTTATATGTGAGATAAATCTTTACTTTTTATCTTTTATAAAGAATACAATGAAAATACAGTTGAACTTCTGAAATTTGTATTACTAAGTTTGCAAGAAAATATAGGAAACTGGCTGTAGCATTCTAAAGTAAGGAATTTTCTTCTAAAGCCTCAAATCTAAAATCAGTAAAATAATCTAGAAGAGAAGTAATAAAAATTAATTTTTCTATGTCAACTTGGGAATCAATCTTGCATGTCAAACAGACTTAGGTGAGAGTGATTATGGTAGTCATGACAATGAAATGGGAACCCTATGTAAGCAAAGGGCTTAAGGAACTACATGGGAAGTGTTCAATAAACATAAACTATGATGATGACGATGATAATGATGACAATGATCTGAATTTAGAATATAATCCCCTCTCCTTTGGGCTGTTCTAAAGCTAGGAAAAATTCAATTAATGAAAGGAAATCATTAAATTTCAGAAACTGGTTTTATTTAAGCCTCCGTTATACCAACCTGACAGTTTTCTGTGGCCTAGAAGAAAAATACATTGTGCATTACCATCAGTCATTGACTTGAATGGATGTTTAAAATACACCTCCATGTGCAAGTGAAAAGAAGTTATTAAGCAGTGAGCGACCTTGTTTAGAAATACAGTGTTCCCTGAATGTCTATTGGGGGATTGGTTCCAGGACCCCCTGAAGATACCAAAATTCACGGATGTGCAAGCATCTTATATAAAATGGTGTAGTATTTATATATAATCTATGCACAGCCTCCTGCATACCTGTTATGTCTAGATTAAGTAATAATCTTATAATACCTAACACAATGTAAATGGTATGTAAATAATTATTATACCATGTCGTTTAGGAAATAATGATAAGAAATACATCTGTATGTGTTCAGTATAGATGCAACCATCCAAATTTTTCCAATATTTTAAATCCACAAATGCAGAACCCACAGATTCAGAGGGTTGACTATGCTATCCCTAGGAATCTGTCTGAAACACAAACAAATACAAATAACTCCGCAGTGTATTTATCAGGAAGCTCATTGCTTGTAAGAGTCAAAATTGGCAGCTCTAGAGGTTTATCTGTGTGGAATGGGAAAATCATGTTAAGTCTCTCCATGATTTTAAGAGCTGCAAAACAATGCAGCTCTTGAAAAGAATGAGTGAGACCCAAATACGTGAAATGAAGAGATTTCCAAGACATTTGTCTTTTAAGTGAAAAAGAAGTTAAAGAACAATGAACAAAACATGATAACATCGATGCTAAAACACACTCAGACAACAACATACAAAAATAAAATATGTGTGAACATAATGTTAAAGATCTCAAAACAATTCACTGATCTGGTTATTCCTAGGGGAGAGAGAGGACAGATTGGCAAAGGTGACTTACTCATTTTATTCATATATTTAGATATTATTTGACTTTTTAGAAAGACACATTCATGTCCATAAATATAAATAATGATGATAATAAACACTTTGTGTAAACTATGTGCCAGGCGCTGTTCCTCACAGCAGCCTTCTGAAATAAATACCATTTTCATAATTTTATAGATGAAGAAACTGAGGCACCAGTAAATGAAGGATTTTGCCTGAGGTCTCGCATTTAGTAAGTGGCTCCAAAGTCTTCATTATTAACCACTGTGCTATATGATCCTTCAAATCATAGAAGCTGGGCTCAGTGAAAAATGAAAATGTGAGGCCCTGTGTTCAGAAATTATTAATAATTTCAAGATGGCAAAGCAGAGAACTAAACCAAGCATCAATGGGGCCCTTCTGAGCATGGGGCCCTGTGGTACTGCCCAGGTTGCACACTTATGAAGCTGACCCTGCATATAATAAGTAATAAAAATATATCAAACAAGGGAGTGGAATAAAACAAATGTCTTAAAGAAAATGAAATAGCTGTATCAGATTATTTCTAAGAATCTCTTGAGTGGTTTTATCTTAAAATAGTTAGGAACATGCTCTTTTTTTTATTATTTTGAAATATTACAGGAGTGTTACATAGATGGCTTTTGCTAGGCTTGAGTCAGGGTTGTAAGGCTACCCGTCACCTGAGGAACATGCTCTTTGAGGTCAGGTGGATCTGGGTGAGGGTCCAGCTCTGTCAATGACTGGCTATTAGACTCTGAGCAGCCCGTACTGAAAGGTGACATTTGATCTGAACACTGGATTATAGGGAGGATAAGTTGTGAGGAACCTTTCTGAGCTTGTTTACTAATCCATAAAATATTGAAGAATAGGAACTGCCTTTTGAGGTTACTGTGGTGAGAGGAGATGGCCAGGAGGAGACTCAGGGGGAAAGGTCATAAGTACCCTTTGATTCTAAAGTCCCAGAATTCCTATTTTTACATATCTATTTAAAGACTCAAAATGTACCCCACACTTACGGCCATCTAAGAATTCCTAGGTTTAGGAGAGGAATGTTTAGAAATGAGTTAAGTTCTGAATAATCCCCACGACATCTGAAATTCCAGTTAGATATTCATTGGTTTCATAAACAAGCACATCTGGGAGACGAAGGTGGAAAATATTGGTTACAATTTTATGAGCCTTAGTTTAATTAAGTATTTCCTGATAATCCACAGGTACTAGGCACCAGGGATTCAGAGCCTAACGTGAGAAAACACACTGGTGAGAGATGGGTCAAAGATAGCTACTGAAATAAATAACAAACACGACAAGTACTGTTACAACGGCAGCTGTGAAGGAGTAACGGTGTGGAGTGCATGGCTGGGGGCCTGAGGGGGAGTGGCCTTAGCCAGGGCGAGTGAGACGTGCATACTGGAGAACGTGATGTGGAGTCTGAAGACCGGATGGTGGGAGGAGCTGGCCAGAGACCGTCTGGGACAGAAGTGTGGTGGGCAGGTGGGAGGAAGAGGAAGCCAGGAAGCAGGGGCCCGCTCGGAGATTTTAAGGGAGAGAAAAAAGTTCCTCATGACTGGAGACCGGCGACCCAGAGGGAAGGCAGTGTGAGCTGCAACCAGAGTGCGAGTGCTCAGACTGCTGGGGGCCTTGTAAACCACGGCTGACGGAGGGCGAGAACTGAGGAGAGTGTCAGCCTTGTCAGAGTGATGTTGGTGACCACTGCATCAGCATCGGGGGCATTATGGGGAACAGGGTCACATTGTAAAAGGTTTAAGGTTGTGGGTGTGGAGCAAGCAGAAGCGGTAGCTTTATGTTTCTCTTTCCTGGAGACAAGTGCTGAAGGCATTCCTGAGGAGGGCCAAGGAGGCTTGGAAGTTCCACACGGCTCCTTGTGAGATGGGAAGTGGGCGGAGTTCTGGTTGTTGTGGATAGATAGATGGGGAGATGGGAGAGAGAGAGAGAGAGAGAGATGATAGATGGAAGAGTAAAAATATATAACTGCTACTTACGGTTACATTTCTAACAGAAGTAGTAAGATCACTAGAAATAATCAACCTGCGACGTTTACGGACATGCGGCAGAAAGTCTGCATTTAGTATCACATAATCGAGACAGGCACTGTAGCCGTTCTTAGGCATGTCATTAAAAACGTCATCTCTACCAGGTATCATTGTATACTATTATTTCCCCATTTGTCTATAAATATTTTTGAAAAAACTACCCCCTAATTAGTCAGCATCATTTTCATAGTAAATTGAAAAACCTCTCTGCTGGACGTGCTTCTTGGGAAAACAGGATGTAGTATGTTAGTTCACAATGCTGTGGCCGTGGCTGGATCCAGGAAGCCTGTGGGTATTTGTGGTGCTGCTCCGACACCAGCGCTTAATCCTGCCTGGCAATTCAGACCAAAATTTCCCGCAAGTTGTGGGGATCACTAAGTGGCTAGTGAAGATCTAATATTTGAAAATAGTGTCAAAAGACAAAATTTTCTAGAACAATTTAGAATTCTTGGTGTAGACATGGGAATTTAAGCAGATTTTTCCTGTTTTTGAAAAGAATTCTATCACAGTTTATAAAAATGTATATTTACAGCACAATTAGCCTCACGAACGTCATGCTTGCAGTGAAAATATAGAGTCATGGTAGACATGTAACAAACACATGGATGTTTTTCTGGTACTTAGCCTGGGTTTTATCAGTAAGAAGCAGTTCTTACTACCCATCAATTTATATAAGCTAAATTAGCATCTCACCTAATATTTATTGGCTTCTAGTTTATCATTTATAGATGAAAGAGATTTTATCTTAAAATTGTCTTTACCAAATCTAATTGGGAAAAGCTAGTTTTCAAGAGTATTAACAAATATATGTGACCATTATTAATGGGAAAATTGGTTCTTTTCCAAAGTCTAATTTTAGAAAATTTGTACTGGGAGACAGATTTTTATTTTGTTTTTTATAGCCACAGTTTTTATTTTTTGTCTTTCATGATTTTTTTCCCTCAAAAAAATCATTCAAATGGAGTGTTCTATGAGAAAGCAGAATTGTGTTTCTGTAAAATTAATATGTTGAAGTTTTAACCCTCAAGGTAATGGTATCGAGATATAGGACCTTTAGGGAATATAGTTAAGGTTAATTGATGTTGTAAGGGTGGGGTCTTAATCCCATAGGACTGTGGTCTTATAGGAAGAGGAAGGAAAGGAGAGAGAGAAGAAAGAGAGAAAGCGAGAGAGAGAGAGAGAGAGAGAGAGAGAGAGAGAGAGAGAGAGGAAGAGACAGAGAGAGATATCTCTGTCATGTGAGTTCACAGTGAGAAAGTGGCTGTCTGCAAGCGGGAGTGTTAGTCATCTAGATATTTCTAATGTTTTTAGAGCTCTTTTGTACCATGTTAATGATTGCAAGTCAACCCATAACTTCAAAATAAATATTTGCAGAAAATAGACTGTTTTTGAAATTAATTTACATACGTAATAGTAATTTATTCTCTGAACAAAATTTGCTATTTAACCTATATAAACCATTCGTCTGAATGTTTCTCATTGTCCACTATTAGCCCCCAATGTGAGATCATTTATTTCTAACAGTAAAATTTCATGTACTTCGGCCTTTATCACGGGGAGATAAATTCTTTGTGTGAACTTTAAGTAAAGGTGGAACAGAATGCAATCACTCACATTTAGAAGGAGCCAATGTAGGCAATGAGTTTCAGCCCCAGTCCTGTGAGTTCAACAGGTCTAAGGCTGTTATTTCAATATATGTTGAAATAACAACATATATTTTCCGCGAGTGCTATAAAACAATTGATTTTTTTTTTAAAGCTACAGTGTTAAACGGCAGAAAGGTGGCTGTGAAGGCTATGAAATCCTTTGGAAAACTGCATCCACTGACTAAGAGACCTGCAAGCAGAGTAAAGGAGTCACGCAGGCAGGGGCTCCTGTGGGATATTAACAATGGCAGAGCACTTGGACAGGGCCCATTACCCCAGCCAACCACCTGTCCGGCACACTGTCCCCAGCCTGCTCTCGCACAGTGTCAGGTTCACCTGCAGCTTTAAGACACCATGGATTCCACTGCCTTACCTAAAACAGGAAAGAAAAAGTTTTCTTCAAACGATATCTGAGTTCACTGATGATATAACTCCAGTCTTGTTTTCTGAAAATAATCTTCACCGAGCCAGACTCAGAGTGGAAAGAGAGTCCACATGGAAATGGAGGGAAATAAAGGAGCAAATGTATTAGTCCATGTTTTGGATCAGGCACTGTCTGAAATGTGTTACGTTTATCACATTTAATTTTCATGAAGGTATATGGGAAAATGGAGGCTTCGCAAAGTGAGGAAACGTCATCAAGCTTATTCATAGCAGCTTAGGCTGAACAAAGACAGAATGAATTCCACTGAGAGTTTCTCGGGCAGTTTAATTATATGTTTTATTCCAAACTTAGAGCAGCCACGCCTTCTGGGTTCTGTGGAAGAGTCATAATTTTAAATATTCGGCACTGTCGTGTTCCATATTTTCATCTTATTGTCAAACCCTCTGTCTCAAGTTTAGAGCAGTAAATTTGGACACAGTTCCTGGCCCAAACTTCTTTTGGCATCCCTGAATAAAAAGTGCAGTTATACAGCAGATATTACCACCAGTGGCAGATCCGGAATGCGTACAGCTTGAAGCTTAGTCAAGACCAAATGGCTTTAATTCAGAACTGCTGCTGATCCCACTGTCCACGGACACTCCAGTGGAGAAAAAACACAAAGTGCAGGGGAGAGGAGATGATATTAAACAAAATCTCCCAGTTTAGATAGGTGAAAGGAAAGAAGGTGAAGGCAGCTTATAGAGGTTATTTGAAAGTTTTATTAAAACACCAGAGAGAGCTTTTAAAAAATATCATGAAAAGGATATTTTGGTGATTCTGGACTGAAAAAGGGAAAAATGAGAGAAACATCAGAAGACTCAAGTATAGAGATAATCAGGATTATTATCCTAGGGACTCAAACCTAGAGATAACTACTTCTTTTTGCTAGAGATGTCTAGAAAAAGAAGTACTTTAGCTAAACAGAAGATTAAACATAGGCTGAATTACAAGTATCTCCTGAGGGACCCCGAGGCCTTGGAAAAGGCCAAGAACCTTGTCTGGCCCTTTGCAGATCTCTCTCTCTCTCTCTCTCACACACACAGACATGCACACACGCGCACGCCCTTCTTGGGGCAGGGGAAACACTCTCAGGTGAGGGAAGTGTGGTGGGCAGTGAGGGAGCCGGGCCAGCTCTCTCTGTGGGGTCACCCTGGAATGGCGAGGCTCCCTGAAGCCTGAGGGCACCCGCACAGGGTGGGATAAGGGCAGACCAGATGGAAGGAACCTGGCTCAGGGCATTTAATCACATGCTCCTGCCCTTCACCCTTAGGCTGGGAAGAGCCAGTCCCCCAAGCCTCAAATTACAGAGCATGATGGCAGGTGAGGGGGCAGGCACAGCCAGGAGCACACACAGGCCCAGAGCAAAGGAGGCGGCCCATACAAAGCTGAGCACGCTACGGCCTGTGTCCCAAGTGCCATGGGGAGGCCACAGCGGCAACACGAACACCAGCGGGAAATGGGCAGGAGAGTAACCAGCAAGGCTGAGGACAAGCAGGCTGTTCTAGAAGAAAATATGAACTAAGAAAAGATGATCACAATAAACCCTCAAGAGCAGTTACATTTGGGGTTGAATGAAAGTGTGTATTATTTTAATTTTCTAACCAAGCATGTTTAATATACGTAATAATATTTTATTTGTTGACTTACTAATATGTTTATTTTATTAATGTATGTCAACAAGGGTTATCTGACTAGTGAGCTTACGAACCATATTTTGCTTTTTCCTTGCTATTTTCTATATAAAAACAAACAATAAAAGGAAATAAACAGAATGTCTTTAAAATGTAGATTTATAATCTTGCACGGATGGAAACAAATAAAAAAAAAGCAAAACATTTATCCCCATATATTAATAATAAAATATGAAACTAATATATTCAAAATAAAAACTTTTTAAATTACTCAGGTACATTTTATTCCTATTCTTTCGGGAGTCAACCGAACATCTTTCAGGACATTGACCTCCTGGGGGCAACTGTCAGGCACCTGGATTCTCCGCTTTCTGGACTCCCCATGAACCCACTGCCACTACGCAAGGCAAAGGAGGCGCATAAACAAAACGCCTCCTGCTTGTTTCAATTTACTTTTCATACATACATGTATTTTTCTTTCATTTCCAATTTGATATTGAGCTTTTTGTGCACAGTAAGCATTCGTTTTGAACTTACCATTAATTACTTTTGGTTTAGACGTATCAGAGACTCATTTAAATGCCAAGAAGAACATTTTGATTTTTTTACTAAAACTTCCAAAATGGCTTGAAAACACAATTCTGTGGGATTTAGCCATTTGATTTTAACAGATTTCAAATATATCTGGCTAGATTCTGTTTAATGTTTTTTTTAAATGCAAAATTAGTATTTCTTATAAATGCCAAGCGTTATTTTCTATAAACAATGGCAAACTCCTGGGATAATAAACATATTTCTGTTCTAAACACAATGTAAGACATATTTTAAAATTCTAATCTGAGAAGAAAATTTTGAATGAGATAGTTTTTATTTCACTTACTATATTGTTTCTCAATGTCAAAATGGACAGTTACACCCTTAGAAAAAAAACCCAAACTGAAGTTCTCAAAATCGGGTTTGGGGAAGAATTGTTATTGATTTAGGATTTAGTTGATAAATGCACTCCTCCTGATTGGGAAATTATTACATTTTCAGCAAGTGGCATTTGGGCCAATTTGGAGTGATTTGACATGGATCATAGCTGAAATTATTACTGGAAAATAGAGTATTTGCTCAAGATAGCTCATGTTCTTTTAACAAGTTTTTCTTTTTTCTTGTGATATGAGCTTATTTCAAATTATTCCATACTAGTCATGGTATATGCTATTCAACCAAAATTTAATGACTAATGAAAATATGAACACATTGTCTTATTCACATATTTTAAGTGCATATTGTAAACATAATTAACATTATTGATCTCAAAAACATTTACAGTCCTCCTTGTATTCATAACCACCCTCAGATACCAAAATCCACACATACTGGAGTCCTGCCCTCAGCTGGCCCTGCAGAACCCGCGGATATGGAGGGCCGACTGTATTTATTGAAAAAAAGTCCATGCATAAGTGGACCTGTGAAGTGTTGTTCAGGGTCAACTGTAATTGGTCTATATATTAATAGTTGTTCTTTGTAAAGACCTTAGAAAATATAAGCAGATTGTGGCAAAAATCTGTCTCTGGTGACACGCTGATTGTATTATAACTCAAAAAAGTAAAAGTGCAAGAAACAGTTCTCCTTTCATACAAAAGGCATATTTGTGCCAGATGGGATAAGCAGATTTAAGAACAGTATCTAAACTAAATTCTGTAGAGCTCACATATGACCCCTGTCCCGACTAAATATGGTTATTAATTATTTGCCTCTGGTGTTTCTATTTTTTAGTCCAAGGCATTTTACTTTTTTCCCCCTAATTACTTATCTTCCTTTTTTGTCACCAATATTCACAGTCTGGGAGCTTCACTTCAATTTCATAGTCTATTTGATTTCCTCTAAAATATCTTTAGCTTACTCCTCACATACTCAAGCACACAATTCTAACTGATTAAATAAATACATTCTAAGCAATACATAAAATTAAGCAAATTATTACATTCAGAAGAAGTGAGTGATATTTAAAGTCATCAGTTGAGAAACTCTCACTAAACTTTAAATATTCAGCAAATAAAAGCTCTGTATGAATACAATTTTAATTAACAGTCGGTTCATTTTAAATAACCACATCACTTACAGAGGTAAGATGTTAAGAAGCTTGGTTTTTGCATAATCCCTGTGGGAAGGTGGGTAAACACAAGAAATCCACACCCAACTGAACCCAGAGGATTCATGCTTTGGGGAAACTGGGCCTAACCTACCCTTGCTGAGGAATGTTCAACAACGTGACTCACCATAGGCACTAATGCACTGTTGGGGCAACCATAGGTCCTGATACAGAATTCTGAAGAATTTAACATCAGAGCAAGCCTGATAAAGAAGTATGTGAACAGGACATCAAGGTAAACTCAATGTAATTACTGATGTAAATTGAATGTCAGCTGACTGTTTTATTAAAGTAGGATGATGTTTAATAACTGCAAGTTTAATTCCATGTAAATAAACCTGAATATCCACTACAGCTTTGTAGCCACTTGCTGGCTACCTGCATACATTCAGGGTATTTGTTTACTCAGTAATAAAATCAACTAATTCTATGTTTATGGATTGGCATGTTCCTTTGGATCTTGATGTTTTTTGCCCCAAACAATTTGGTAATGAGGATGGGATTTCTTGAGTCTTTCTACTGGCTGAATTTGTTAGAGGAATTATGGCCACCCTTTCTTTTTCAAACATTTCTGTTGTGATAAAATATGCATAACATAAAATGTGGCCTCCTTTGATCACATAAGAGACCCTGACTATTTGCTTTAAAGTCTCTCTTTGTGCACTTTGGCTAGGCAGGGTTGAGTTCCTGGGAAATATTTCAAACCCTCACTGCAACTTTTGAATGATTATTGAGCAAGATGTGTAATATGGGCTCTCAGTTCCCGTCTGATTCAGAATGGAATTTAATGGCAGAAAAATATGGGAAGTCCAGAATGTTGCCAGCAGGTCTCTCTCTTAGAAGGCTTATTTCAGTCTGTCATGTTGAGAATATGTATATTTATGAAAATTCTCCTTTGCAATGACCAGAGAAAGGCTCTTTTGAGGTAGACAAATTGTCATATGCACAGGAATTTTAAGAAAAAAATTCACCCAAAATAAATGGATTATTTGTATCTCTGGGATGAATATTATTCAGGAAACAACAAAAAAAGAACGAACAGCTATAAATAATGAATTAAGAAGCTGGAGGAATAGATGAAGAAGCTGAAATCTATTGCTCCCTCTAGGTTCTCGTTCCTTCTCTGCTGCCATTCCTTTTGTTTCCTCTGCTTCTTTTGATATTATACTCCTTTTCTTCACTCCGGGACCTCAGAGGAGGGAGGTAATGGTCTCATGGGTGGATGGTTCTCACTGTCTGTGGACATCTGGGATGACTTCCCTATAGATGGGGAAAGTCATCAGCCTTATTAGAATATCCTGATGTTGGGTGTCCCGGTCCTGATTTCACCTCTATGATTCCCTTTAAACCAAATATGCAAAACATAGCTAAGGGTCTATAAATCATTAAGAGGGAAGATCGAAGAGTCATTGAGAATTTGGGTCAGAGATTGTATCTGAGAATAAAGGCTTTGGGATGGTGAGTGATTGCCCTGGTAACTTAGAAAAAAGAGAATACAAAAGTAGTCAAACTACTATGGCAAAATGAGAACTAAACTACAGTGCTGCACAAACCAACCTATTTTTCATCTCAACATGATGAAAACCAGCCCTACCCCTTTGGACCTCTAACGATTCAAATGCCAGAATCCCCCCATTTGCTTTCCCGCCTGTTGATGTTACCCATCTTTAGAGTTCTTTTTATTGCACCTGGAAAATTCACAAAAATTTGCAGAAGCACTCTGCAGCGTTTTTTCAATTTACAGCCATACCTGTAGGGATGTACACTGGCTGCTGTGTGAAATGTTGCCTCTGGCTGACTTGCTTAGCTAACAGAACAGGAGTGATGGGAGCCAAATGACAGCTTACCTCACCAGGGAACGCATGGCCACAGGAAGCCAACCGTCCACCTCTTCCAATAACAAGCTGCTCTTCATGGCTGAGAAACCCAACGTGAGGGGCTGCTGATGGCAGTCCTTGGAGCTTATCTGCAGATGGTGACCTCTAGCAGTGCTACAGTAATGCACTCGAGAGCCAGGTGTGTCCCTGTTGCTTTTCATCAGCAGTTCATGGAAATGGTTTCTAAATTTATGGGGATCCATCCAGGAAAAGATCAGAATGTATCCTTGACCTCTACTCTTGTAGCAGGCTTTTTGCCAGGAATTTCCCTGCCAAGAATTGACAGGGAAAAGATAGTTGCATGGCAAGGGCAGACAGTTGGTGGCAGCCATCCAGTTCAGGAAAATGTAGGGAAGAACTTAAGACTGCAGTGTTAGCTGCCCAGTTAGAATTATTCACAAAGGGAACACAATTTATTGGGAGCCAACAACAAATAAGAGGGATGCTCTAGTGGAAAGTCAATATGTCACTATGTTAAGAAGCCAAGACATTTGGGAAAAAAGATTAAGGAAGCAACCTAAGTCTGAAGCTTCATTACCTCCTGAGAAATCAGACAGAAAATAATTGGCAAATGGCACAAACTAATGTGCAAAATTGACATAATGAGGGAACCTCTGAGTTGGGAAGTGGAGTGTCTGTTTCTTTTCCCCATCTTAACCTTTTTCTGTTCTTTTTGTGGATCCTGGAGCCATGTACTCTGTAATTCCTTCTGACTTTTTTTGTTTTAAAGCTGTGGGTATCCCTGGACAACTTTCTGTCTATTCTTTCTCCTCTAAAATTCTTATGCAAATAGACCCTTTGTTAGAGGAACATACCTTTCTCTTGTCTTCTGAAGCACCTGATGATCTGTTGGAAAGAGACCCACTAGGTAAACTAATGGCTGCCCTATTCTGCACTCTGGATGAAGTGTTTTGGGAACTCCTGGGGGGCAAGCCATCTGAGTCGGTAAATATGTGCCTTCTGAAACAAAAGGAGAACTGGGAAGAGTGGCAGTCTCACCTGGCAGCAGGAAAAAAAGCAAGGAAATTGCAAAAATAGATCCATCCTAATTACAAGAAATAGATCCATCTTTATGAGCCCAAGGAACAAATATACCAGTTTAGTAAAATGTGTCAATTCTATGATATAGCTTACAACAAAGAAAAATCATGGCCACATGTAAAACGGTATCCTTTTTCTCTAGCCCGTTACAAGGAATAGGATCTGTGTTTTTTTTAATTAGGAAAATGGGGTACAATAAAGAAAGGAAATTCACTTTTTAATACTTCCATAGTACCTGTGAAAGAAGGAAGGAAAATTTGACAGGGAAGGTAGACGTGTTTATAGGTATGTACAAGATCTTATAGAAATAAATATGCTTGTGATTCTTCTGGTACCAGTGGCACCCAACCTTGCTACTATTTTAATTGCAATACTAAGTATTATTCTGCATTAGACATTTATGTCCAGCTTTCTTTTCTATACCTTCAAATCAGGAATCAAGGTTCTGCTTTGCATTTGCCTAGGACAGCTTTCCGTATGGTGGCAATGGATCCCTGAGGATTTAGAGATTCACCTACTATATTCTCTAGGCATTTACTGTACAAGAAAACTTAAAGTAATTTTCCTCATCTTAGAGTTTCACACTAATTCAATATTTGGATGAGTTATTAATGGCTGCTGACACTGTATATGTGATAAGAAAATTTAACTTTACTACAATTTTTAACTTCCCAAGGACATAAAGCATCCCTATGTGAACTAAAATAAAATCTTAAGCCCCCGGCTGACTGAATGGACCCCCCTCTTGGCCAAGGGAACCGCAGAAAGCTCTCAAGCTGAGTTGCTGGCCATGAGAAGTGAGGTCAGACACGCCTCGTGATGCCCCCTGTCTTCTTGGAGAGTCCCTTGTAAGTCATTATCAGGCCTAAGGCTGTGCAAGACAAAGCTTAAACCACACCTGCAGGTCATCAATTTACACAACAGATCATATATGAGTTTCAGTAAATGTCTGGTGGCTAGTCTCACATCCTTATCTTAAGTGAAAACATTTCAGGCCTTTAGACAAAGCTTCATTTCTTTAACCAATTAGAGACACAGGGATGTATATTAATAAATGCACCTTATGTAGCAGATATTTTATAGATAGAGCTCTTTCTAAGAATATAAGTGTAAAAATATGGTGAAATATATTTTTTGTCATTCAAATGATTTTTTATTGCTAAAACTAAAATTAAAAATAGTGAAAAAGTATTCTAAAAGTTTCTGAAACTATTATCGTAGCTATTCTTAGACTATCAGGCCTGTGAACTATTTTCCATAATAGCACATTAATCATAACCATTTATATGTGTATATCCAATATCTAATATTCGGGGATAAGATCACATGGATCATCCAGTTTAATGCCCACAGATTCTTATGTGAAAATATGTAGATCTGGCCTCAGCTAAAAGGGACAAAATAAATTAAATCTATCTGATAGTTACTGACCAGTAAACATGCCAAACAAACAGATGATTATAATCTTCAATTAGAATAACAAAAACATTTAGATCATTGATTTATTAATAGTGGTTCCTAGCTAAATTCTTAACCTGGGCAGGTTGGGATCATCAGGGACAAGGAAGCATGAAAACACTACAATTAATAAATCACTCTGGGATTGGTGGGAAAGTGCCCAGTAACTGCTGGGGCATGCAGAGCTGTCTCCAGTTCCTGGGGACAGCAGTGAATGAGTCCTGCACGGGGCTGTGTTCTCTGTGAAGGGGATTTGGCCTGAGAACAGGGGGTGACCACCGAGACTGAAACACAAGCCAGACGTAGTCGTGCCACAGTGCAGGATGGCGGTCCTGCATCCAGAAAGTCTTTCTTCTCTCTAGACTGTAGTTTCTCACTTGTGAATTAAGAACGCAGGGCTGGAATGATGTCTGGGTCCCTGCCAGCTCTCTAGTTCCAGATACAGGATCCTTACTGGAGGTCCTGTGCACGTGACCACGGTGCTCAATCGGCCTGGTGGATGATGCTGCGGTTTCATGTGAGCGTCCTCACTACTGGGAGACAAGGGGGGATTTGCAGGGCAAACACTTTAGAAAAGCAAACTTCGTGGAGGTCGTCATGTTTGTAGACATTTTAATGGTGCTGATGAAATTGAAAATACCCTGTAAATAAAGAAGACTTAGACAATGGTGACTAATCCAGGACCGAGAAAGGTCCTCACATCCTTGTTAAACATTAGCATATTTCTTTTAAGAAGATAGCTCTTTGCATAGTGACAAAGTGAGCATACATCGCTCATTGGCAGCAGAGCTAATGACATAAAGATTATATTCTGCAGACACATTGATCCCTTTCTCTGTTCTCTCCCAGGGATTTCCCGGAAACACAAATGCAGACAGCGTGGTGCACTATAGACTCCAGCCTCCCTTCGAAGCCAGGT
>RJWJ010016043.1:0-35119 GCA_004363605.1 Indri indri
CAAGCCCACGCTATCTCCAAGGTATGCCTTGTTTTCCCACCACCATAGTCTTTAGCTGGTCTATAAATGGCAGATCCAGGTACCACAGCACTAATGACATTTATTAAGCACTTATCATGACCCAGGCATTATTTAAAGCTCCTTAAATACACTATTTTAATTTGCACAGTGACCCTATGAGGAGACACTACTGTATTGCCCCTTTTCATAGATGAGCTGCCTGTGGTACCAAAAGTTTAAGTGCCTTGTCTGAGGGTGCAGGTGGTAAGAGGTGGGACTGGGACTCAGACCCAGGCCACGTGTCACAATGAGAGAAAGAGTAACTGAGGCCTCAGTCCTCTAACATTGGGAATACCAAACAAACCTCAACAACTGCTATTTGGCCGATGACCTGGAGTTAACATTTAGATGTGTGAGACACTCACTGATAGAACCCTCAAACTGACTGACTGCTACCTGGGGCAAATTACAAGCTGTACAAAGACCAAGAGATAACAGATCAATGGCATGTGTCGCTCTACTGAGCCAAAATTTCATCATGCTGCCTTGCAGCACTCTAACATGCTCGCTTACCTGAACACTCTAATTAACCAAATTGTCCTCATTCTCCCAACAAACTCAAAAGTGTTCCCACTTCAACTTTAGTTCTCAAAAAATAAAAAAGATTTCGTAGCAGGCAGAGTAGGTATTTAATCCCCTTTTATAGACAAGAGAACTCAAAATAAGAATAAATAACTTGTCTTGGGTCACAAAGTAGGTATGAAACAAATGAAAAGTAATAGAAAAAAGTTTCTTTCCTCCACGTCACTTGAGGAATCCCAAGAGTATATAAAGACCGAAAGACTCCAGAGACTTCTCCTCTTTTCCAGGTTTCTCTCATTCAAAGACTCATACCTTTATACAACAAATATTGTGCTCCTACTGACCTGTCTAAGCCCTGCTCTAGGTGACGTCAGAGAACAAATGGATGAACAAAAAAGACAAAAATCTCAAAGAGCTTCCAAAACTCTATTTTGTGATTGCTTCCTGATGCCTGAATGTAAACCCTCTTGCACTGCAGGGCTTCTGGTACTCTCCCCCATGAGAGGAAGAATGATCAGCAAATATATAGATATGTGTGTATGCAAGTATCTTGTTAAATAACAACAAAAGCAAAAAAAACTTTAAAATCTCCAAATTATTCCTTTTTTGAGACAAAACATGAACTTAGACCACTTTCTTAAAAAGTTCTTTCTCACAATAAGATGAAATCTATGTTCCTAGTCAATGCATTCTTGCATTGAAATGTTCAGTCATACTTAATTCTTAAAGATAAGATCGGGGGGAAAAAAATCAGGCCACTGGCCTTCTAAAATTTTTACTTTCTGCTACAGAAACAGGGTGTTCCTTGTATTACCTGTAAGGGAAGAATTGCTTTTGTTTTATAAATGCTGTAAAAACTCTCTGAGAGATGAGGAGGCATGTTTTGTGTAATTGGTACTTTGAGCAGTGTAGACACCCAAACATTGGCTGAATGGGGAGGAAGAAAAATAAAACGTGTCTCCCTCTATCCTCTGGAGCTGCAAAGAACTACTTTGTTCCCTCTTCTGCTTAACGGACCTTTGTTACTTAAATTATTTAAATAAAATTAAATAGATTAAATATTAAATAAATACAATTATTTAAATCTTATTAAAAGGTTTTTGGCCCATAAAAGGGAACACATAACTAACTTCATGGCCATTCCTGACTGTGACCATATGGCTCCTTTCTCTTAAAACAAGCACACCTGTGGGGGTAGAAGAGAGCCCTGCTGGAAAGAGAACCGAGGGCTCAGCTCCAGCTATCAACCACGCAGTCCACGCAGTTCTCCTCATCTCTGGGTGAGACCACACTGTGTGAAAGCATTCTGGAAAGTGTAAAGCATGCTGGCAGCAGAGGGCAGAGGCTCCGGGCAAGACTGCCTTGGGGACCTATTAGCCATGTGGCCTTGGGCAAGTCCTCCCTGTGGTGCCTCAGTTCCCCATCTAGAAAATGAAAATACCACCTGCCCCTGAGGGTTATTGTAAGAATATGAGGTAACATTCAGTAGTCTTCTGATAGGCAATAAGCAGATTACTGTTATTAATCAGTAATATTACTAATAATTCGATTATTCTCTAAGAAAAGGTGCCTTATCTTCAAAGGTACTAAAGTCCAACAGATTTCATTATGACTAATTTCTTGCTTTTCAGCTTAAGTTTTCCTTCACATATTTATAAGAAAAACCAAACATAATACAATCACATTGCAAAATAAACCAAAAAACTTCACTTTTTTTTCTGAATCAAAAACAGTAAAATCATTGTAGAAAACTTGGGAAAACTCAAAAAACAATTTTTAATCACCCATAATCCTACTACATAGAAATAACTACTAATAGCACTTCAGCATACTTTTTCCACTTTTTCCCATATATATTTTTAAATAACTGGACTCGTACTGTTTATAGTTCTATATCCTGCTTTTTCCCATACTTAATTTTATTTTGTGTGCACTTTCCCATGTCAAGCAGTCTCGAAAACATACTTTTTTAATGACTCCATACTTTTCCATAAAGCAGCCATTCCCCAAGGTTAAAACATTTAGGTTTTCTTTCTTTTTTTTTTTTTATAATTTATAAACATCACTATAGTTAACATCTTTGTATATAATCTTCATTTGCATCTCTATTTCTTGGTCCATATAGATTCCTATAATTAGACTGACAATTTCAGGTCTCTCAAAACACTACTAAATTGCTTTCCAGAAAGTTCACACTAGTTTGTGGGCCTGACAGCAGTTTGAATACCAGTCCTACTGCACTCTCACCAGCAGTGACCACTATCTATTTCCTTTTAATTCCCAACAAACAGAGACCAAAATTATCTGGAATGACAACACGAGTAGGAAAGAGCTGTAGTTAAAAGATGCTTTCACACCTGTGGTACCTGACCATCCCTCACTCACAGTTATCCCATTCTTTATCAGGTATGCGATCTTCCCAGGCTCGGAAAAGTTAGAAATCTCCTACATCTTCACATTTGTATATTAAATATAAAGTCATACGTCAAGTGCCTTATATAGAAAGACTCCCAAATAATTTCCGATTTATTAAAAATGAAGTTGAAAAGGAATTTATGCTCCATCATATGAAAGGGGTCTGAACAACATGCAAAAAATTCAGAAATATAAACAAAATTAAAAATACATACTTACGATCTATGTACTTTTTCTACAAGTGGATTGTACTTTCATGAGAAAAAAGAAAAAGAAAAAAAGAGGATTTGTACACAAGGAAATATGTACTTTTTGTATACACACGTAACATCACATCGTAACTACTTTAGCTAGCACTGTCATTTTTAAACCTTTGTGGCCCTTGACTGACTAGTACTGGCACCTGCCAACACCCAAGACCCACTCCAGGAGCAGTCAGACCTTTTCCTTCTCTTTCTTCATTGATCAAAGGTTTTATCTGCATTCCTTAACTGACTGACCAATCGGGGAGGAAATTTCTTACATGTGTCAGCAGTATTCAAAAAGTAGACAGCGATTTCAGGCCATTAAAAAAGTTATCACAAAAGTAGCGTCCACCAGCCTCCACCTACAAACTTAACAGGCAATTTTTGAAAAGTAAAGACTTAGTGATACTTGTTATCACTAAGCATTTGGGTACACTATTCCCAGTGAAATAATTCTCTTGAAGTGAAAGCCACTCTAGCACAAGATACAGATTTCGAGAATCTAATAATCTCGTATTAATGCAGTGCTGACTTTCATTTGTACACAATCAATTTGTTACTGAACAAAGAACCTTTTTTAATTGCCCATGGCAATTAATGGTAATCATTTTCCTTTGTCTTATTCCTAAGTAATACAGGCTGCAAGAGATAAAGCCACAATTTTGACCTTTCTTTTAAATGGAGATAGGGAAAAAGTACAATGTAACTATACATTTCTTTTAATTCTTTACATTTCAGGAGGCTATTAGCTTTAACTGACCAACATACTTTCACCTTAATATTTTTTTTAAAACTGCAATTCAAAAAGTAAAGTGTTACAGTGAGCTCCACACATCTCAAGGAGCAAAGAATATTTCTAGCTATACACTTTTCTTTTTTTCTTTTTGAGACAGAGTCAGAATCTCACTATCACCTAGGATAGAGTGCAGCAGCATCATCATCATAGCTCACTGCAACCTCAAACTCCTGGGCTCAAGCAATCCTCCTGCCTCAGCCTCCCAAGTAGCTGGGACTACAGACATGCACCACCATGCCCAGCTAATTTTTTTATTTTTTGTAGACACGAGGTCTTGTTATGTTGTCCAGGCTAGTGGCAAACTCCTGGCCTTAAGCAATCCTCCTGCCTCGTCCTCCCAGAGTGCTAGGATTACAGGCATTAGCCACCATGCCCGGTCACATTTTTTTCTTTAATTTTCATTTTTTAATCGTAAGTAGACAAACTATAACTATACATATTCTAGGTATAATTTCTAGTTGCCTAAAGAGTTTTTTTCAGAAGAAAAATCTCTCAATTAGGAGCTACCCAAACACTTTTTTATTTGCCCAAGAAAATACAGATTTAAGGAGTCTTTACATGACCAAACATTTCTTTCTTCTTTCTGCTAAACTAGTTGACTTATACACAGTCTTAAGTTATACCTGGGTTTGAATCCAGGTCAGAAATAAAATGCTCAACTTTTCTAACATGATGGCTACAAAGACAAGCTGATATTTTTACTGCAGATTCTTTTCAAAATACTGTGATATGGAACCAACTGTGTGCTCAGCCTCTGAATGTGAAAACCTTTAAGACTACTAATCCGGGACTGCCTCCCAAGGAATCAAATATTAATCAGAATAAGCAACATTTACTTCCGGCCACCCTATATTATAGAGTTAATTGTTTATACTCACTACAAATTCCTTAAGCGGATGAACTATAGCTTATTCTTATATCCCAGAGAGGAAAGGCAGCCTAATAAATTAAACACAAATTCTGAAATCAGACAGACCTGGGTTCACAACATTGCCCTATCACTTATGAACTGTGATATCCTGGTCAAGAAACTTACAACGCTGAAAGTATGCAGATTAAATGCCAACAAGGAGAGGGTGCCCTCTAAGAGTTTAAAGCCTGAGAATGGCCATTATAGTTGGTACGCACAGCTTAACAAAAACCAAAACTTTGGCACCTGTTTACCATCAATCAACATGGATGTAGTAGAGGCCTACGCAGTACAAGGTATTTTGCTACGTTTGGTGGGAAATATAAGATGATAGGAGAGAGTCCCCATCCTCAAAGAGTTTCCTATCTTGAGAGAGAAGGTAATCAAGTATCATTAGCTATAAAATAAAGCAGAATAGAAACCAACTAGCACAACCCCTTAATTTTTCGAATGAAGAAACTGCAGTCCAGAGAAGTGAAAATGATTTCGCCACTCACAAAGCTAATAAATGGCAGTCAGGGTGAGGACCCAGGTTTCTTCAACATTCTTTACACCATAGGAAGCTGCCTCTCAATTATTCAAATTCAGTTACCAATTTACTACAGTGATCAGGATGAGGACATCTTCCAAATAAGAATGCAGAGATACTAGGAGAACAAAAGGAGTATGAAACACCTACAGACACATAATGCAACAGTCACAGCCGCTGCAAATTTCATAAGATGAAAATGTTAGTTTCAATAAAGAAAGATGAAGGAGACAGGCAAGTCTGGCTATTTTCAAGTCAAATAAATATTACTTTCATGTGATGATGCTTAGGGTTGAAAGTACCTGGTTCTCTACTAATATATCAACTTAATGGTGTTTCTCAATATCAGAGAAGGAAATAAATGAAAATTTGACTGACAAGATGCCAAAAGTTATTTTCAAGAATTCTTCACAGACGAGGCTTGATAAAGCATTGTAACAAAAGTTAAACAGAAATAAATTTTTGGGAAGATGAACATGAATGATTTGTTTGCATTTCTTAATACCAGCAATTCAAGTGCTATTCAGACCATTGCTATTTGAGAGCCTAGGTCAACAATGACTCAGCTTGAAAAATTCCATATTGTTTTTAAAAGAGGTGTATGGTTCTAGTTATATACCTAATATAATGTGGATAGCACCATCCCCCCAAATTATAAACTAATTTTCATGTGAATGGCTGAAAAAGTGTTTTATATTTGAAACACTATACAACAAAGGTAGTAATCTAGTTCATTTTATTGCATCTCCCGGGGAAAGAGCCCCTACCCTGATTCTAGGTTACAGGACTTGATGAGAGGCAGTTCAGGGGTTGGGGAGTAAGGAAGGGAACTTAGGAGCAGCACCAGGAACCCAGTCTGAGCCCCAGCTCTAACACGGTAAGTGACCCAGGACAAGAAGAATCTACAACCAGACCTCACAGCACGCCAGACTTCAGACCACGAAAGCGATGCCCAGAGAGGTGACACAATTTGTTCAACATCCCAGCTAATTAGCACAAGGCCTAGATTGAAGGAGGTCCCCTGTCCTTATGTCCAGTACTCTTCACCTATGGCAGGAAGACTGTCCCAGTGCCCCATGCGAGCCTTCCATTTTCCCATCTGTAAACTAGGAAGTGAGACTAGGCACTCATTTTCAAACTGAGTTCCCCCAAACCCAACAGGTCAAAGGACGTATTTCTGCTAGTCACCTTCCCTCTTCATGCAAAGAATCTCAATTTCACCTGCTTTACATATTGTGAGAAAGAAATCTTACAACGACTAGACTAGATGATCAATCAAACGCCACAATGGGTAAATTAAGACACTGTTTAGACCGCCAGATATTGAATGACAATAGTCAGAGCAGATCACAGCAAGACCCTGCAAGTAGCCTAACACCTCTCGGAAGACCACAGCAGACCAAAGATGGGAAAGCATACCAGACTAGATGGAGACAGACAACTACTCCCACCTTTTCAATTTCCACCTGTACTGACCTGATGCATTCCCTTATTGCACACAGACTGACCAAAAACACGCCTACGAGGCTGTAGTTTACTGTCCACCTGTACAGTGTTCACCTCTCTTGGACTATCCTTTGCCAAAAGTCACCATGGACTTCTGGACTTCTTCCATTTGTCTGGTATCAACAAGAATGATTATTTTTCTGATTTGTTACTGCCCTAAATGCTTCAGCCTTCGTCATGCCAAGAAAAAGAAGTAGCAGGTAAGGGAGAGGGGCGACACAGGCAAAAAGACAAGTTAGTGTTAAAAAAAAAAAAAAAAAGAGCAGAAAGGAAGAGAGGAACTTTGATCAGGCCAATTTCGAAAAGTCTTCGCAAAGATGTTCCAGGCAGGGTAAGAGCCCCTGAAGACATTTCACTAGGTTGAAAACCATCGTCTATCACCATCTCCTGCTCCACACCCCACGCCAACTGGCACATTAATTGTTCCAGAAGGCCAAGGCTACCACCTCACATTTCTGTAGCAGCCAATTCTGTCATGAAAGCAAATGTCAATGCTGGGATGGACAACGATGCTACCATCAGAGAAATCTGACAGTCTTTGGAACATCAGTTACCCGTTTAGGAAGAAAAATCAGCTGTTTATTCTTTTGTCTCTCTCTTCCTACTATGCAAACTTAGGCTTTCGGTATGCAGAAACTTTTTATACTGCCAGTGATATTAAAACTCTGGAACACAAATTTAACAGTACTGCATACGCAGTTGTTTTCGTCTTTAATTAGCTGTCATTTTTGCATTAAGAGTAAAAAACAAAACAACTATTTACACCAACATAGAAACACAAACTCCAAAAATTCAGAGAGTTA
Source organism: Indri indri (assembly GCA_004363605.1). NCBI lineage: Eukaryota > Metazoa > Chordata > Mammalia > Primates > Indriidae > Indri > Indri indri. Next base: position 7,787 of record RJWJ010016043.1, read on the forward strand.
ATCATGATAAACCAGACCAAAGATTCACCAACGGAATTGAACCAAAATTCTTTATGTCAATAATGGTAAGTAAAAACCCGTGCCATCACTAAAATTACCAGACTCTTCTTATAATAAAATTTAAAGTCCTAAAAAAGTTTAAGAGTGAAAGGAGCCATCAGGATCTACTATGCAGCCCTGTTCACTGTCTCATATACAAATGCCCTCACATTTGATGAGTCAATGGTCCAACTCTGTAGAATGGCAGTGAATGTTTTTTTATTTCAAATGTGTTCACACAGAACTATTTCTAAATAAGTGCTGAAATAAACAGTTTGATCATAGCTCAGTTAAGAAAGTCCTTCCAGTAAATGCTCCTTCACAGCTGGATGGCTGCTTTAATATGCAATTGCCCTAGGCTATGGGAGAAAAAAAAAAATCAGGCTTTTGATTTACTTAAGAAATAAAATAAATAAACCTAGAACATGCAAAAGGTTCCCTCTCCCAAGCTAAGGAAGGAAAATGGCTGGATGGCTTCTCTGTAACACTCACCTCTACATCCGAATAAATTTCCTAAACCCCACCCCAACTACAGAATCATTGAAAAAAATAGCTCAGGGAAAGGTAGCTAAGGCACATTTCTCAGATAATAAGACTAAAAATCCAATCACATCAGCCAGTTCCTGGCACCCCTTTCTAACTCTACCAAATCAGGTCACTCAAAAAACTTGGGGAATGTCAGGGCCCACCCACACATCCCTTGTACACCAATGAGCCCCCAGAATCCAGTGTGGATCTGCCCAGAGACACTCTGCTCCTGTGGCGGGGAGTGCTTGCAATACCAGAGGGCAGAAATCTGAGTGACACTTGGCACTCTCTCTTTCAACAAACAACCGCACAGTGCGTTCCAAACCCAGGCCCTCACCATTTTGAAGACGAGGAAGCTGGAGCCTTCCAGGGGTCAGAGGTGAAAAAGAAATAAGCCCATCCTCCCAGAGCTCCTCCCCCAAGGTCACACTACAAACCAGAGGCCATCAGGGAAGGCAAGACTTCTGTAGGCCCAGAGCAGTAAACACCAAGTGTGGCCATAACCCCCGGAGGGATCAGGGAGAGAACTTGAGAACTGGCATTTCCCCGGCTAGGGTTAAAACAAAAATATGACTTGTCAGCTGGAAAAAACCAAAAATGCACACCCCTAAGTTCTCCCAAGGGGTGATGGCTTGGAGGTGGAAGGGGGGAGAGAGTACAACTGTCTCTGTGCAACAGCTCAGGAGGGAGGGAAAGTGAGAAAGAGAATAAAGATCTGTGAACAGCTGCATTCCCCTTTTCAGAAGGACACATAGCTGCGAAGCCGGAGCATAGGAAAGGAAATGCGGCAATAGCAAGAGATCTAGCCCCCGCCTCTAACCTTGGTAGAAGTGAGACAACTGGGGGAGACACTCCCAGGCTCCAGAGATCAGTAACCAACCAAACCACCCCTGCCTATATACACAGATCTCATAGCATCCCTGGGGATAAAACTCTCAGGGTCAGGGCTGCGAAAGAGCCAATGTGTGGTCTCAGAGCATGGAGAATTTAAGGCCCAATCTAGCCCCTGCACCCCCAAAGCTGAGGGCTGGAAAATAAAGACATGCCTGAAAAGGGGAAGAAGCTCTCAGTGAGGAATAGGTGGACCACGCGGGTGGGGAGGTGGGAGAAGAAGGTCTGATAGGAACTAAATGGCACGAGAAAGAGCCTGGCAAGATACAAGGAGAAAGCAAAAAAGGTGTGGAAGAAGGCAAGTCAAGAAGGAAAAGAATTGGGAGGATATCAAAAAGGGGTAAGAGGGAGCCGGGCGTGGTGGCTCACGCCTGTAATCCTAGCACTCTGGGAGGCCGAGGGGGGCGGATTGCTCAAGGTCAGGAGTTCGAGACCAGCCTGACCAAGAGCGAGACCCTGTCTCTACTAAAAAATAGAAAGAAATGATATGGACAACTAAAAATACATATACAGAAAAAATTAGCCGGGCATGGTGGCACATGCCTGTAGTCCCAGCTACTCGGGAGGCTGAGGCAGTAGGATCGCCTGAGCCCAGGAGTTTGAGGTTGCTGTGAGCTAGGCTGACGCCACGGCACTCACTCTAGCCCAGGCAAGAGAGTGAGACTCTGTCTCAAAAAAAAAAAAAAAAAGGAGGGGGGGTGAGAATCTATCAAGGAACTGAGGCAGCTCCAAAAGGAAGGGGGGGAATATATAGGAAGAAATGATTAAGAAGACATCTTAATGTCAGATTTGGGGGGAACGAGAACTCAAACAAGCAACAGGGTAATGGAGGGAAGAGAAATACAAGAAAGGAGAGTGAAGGGTGAGAGTGGAATCAAAATGGTGGGGGGAGAGAATGTCATGCGGAAAACTTAGGACCGAGAAGGAACAGAAGTGGGACACAGTTATAAGAACACCAGTGCTAAAGAGGACCACTCCAAGAATGGACAGCAATAGGAAATTTTAAAATGAGTCCGAAAATGTGCAAGCAAGTAGACGGCTCCAAAAGGGGCAGAGCAGGGGAGGAAAACACTAAATAAAGAGGATGGAGGCAGAACCCACCAACAAGGGAAAGAGCAGGTGCAAAAAGCATCTGGGGGCAGGTCTATGAGATGCAGAATGGGAAGGGGGTGGGTGATGGGTCAGAGAGTTAACAGGGGTAGAGCAAGGTAAAGGGCAAGTCTAAGAAGGGCCAAAATGGGGAGGAGAGAGACTTGGAGCAAAGGGGAGGCATGAAGCTGATTTTAGGCAGAGAAATGAAAGGGAGACAGGCCTAAGAAAGGGGAAACGAATGGAGTAGCTGAGGAGTGCCAAAAAGGAGGTAAGGAGGAGAAAAACCCTCCGAGAGAACACTGAGGCAAAGCTAAGGCTGAGGGGAGACTGAGTTACGGAGAGATTAGGTAAGTGAATGGCAGAAATGAGAGACCTGTAGGGTCAGGGAAGGAGGAGGAGACTGCTTCCCGGGAGGGCAGAGTCAGAAAGCAAACAGGTTAGGGGAGCACAGCAAGATCTGAGATCGGGCAAGGGGCAGAGCAGAGAGGCAGAAAGGTCTGGAAGAGAGGAAAGGGTCTGAATGACAAACGGGAGCAAGAGCCGAGAACGAGAGAAGAGAAGGCAAGCACGGCGCATCCAAGTCCGAGAGTGGGCAGGCAGAGGACTGAAATGGGGCATGGATGGGGCAGAGACCCAGCCAAGGGGCATCCCGGGGGTGCAGCAGGTTCTGTGAGAAGGCAGGGACAAAAATGTGGGCACTGGGGTCCAAGAGGGAAGTGGAATTAAGTCCAAGGGGAAAATATGGGGGCAGCAGTGCCTACGAACTGGGGTCTCAGATGGATCTCCAAGGAGGTGGAACCGCAGGTCCTAAAGGGACAGCTCCTGGGGGTGCGATAGATTCTGAGACAGGAATAATAGCACGGTAGATAGGTCAAAGAAGGGGCCAGGGACAGATCCAAAGGGTGGTGGGAGCAGAATCGGAAAGGAAGCAGAAGGGTCACGGATCTCCAAAGTGAGAGCCAGAATTAAGGGATGCAGAAGGGTCACTGAGGAGAAGGTGGGTCTCATGAGCAATGCAGAGTCCAGGAGGAGCAAAGGGCACTGCAGAAGGGCGAAAGAGGGAAGGGGGGCGCAGAACTGGGAGCACGGTGGCTGAAGTGGGGGGCACGAAGCAGACACCGAGATCCCAAAGGGTCCAGGGTGAGGGCAGACACGGGGACAGCAGGGCTGGGGCGGGCAGGGGCAGGTCCGAAGGGCAGGCGGGCCCCGCGGGCCGGGCCGAAGCGCGAGGCGATGGGGACGGCGGGGCCCGGGGGGCTGGGGGGCCGCTCCCTCCCCTCCCCCTCCAACTCCTCCATTGTTCGCGGGCTCCGGGCCCCGCCGTCCCCGCCTCCCCCTGGACCCTGCAACGGGGCGGCGCCCGGCCTCGCCACCCGGGGCCCGCGAGCTCGCGCACTCACCAGCTGGGCGCCCTCAACGCGGCCCCGGCCTCCGGGATCCCAGCAGCAGCGACGGTGGCCCCGGCGCCATGTTCCCCTGCTCCTAGTCCAGCAGCGGCTGAGGCGGCGGCGGCGGCGGCTCCTGCGGCGGGGGGCCAGGCAGACCCTCCCTCGCGGGCTCCCTCCTCCGCCTCCTCCACCTCCTCCTCCCGCCGCGCCGCGGCTCTCCCTCGGGGCGGGGGGCGGGGAGGGGAAGGGGGGAGGGGCGGGAACCAGGGGGAGGGCGGACCAGCCTCGCTCGCTCCCTCCCTCCCTCCCTCGCAATGGCGGCGGCGGCGCCTCCTTCCTGCGACGGCCGCTCCCGCGCGCGCGCCCCCTTGCTACTGCGCGTGCGTGGCGCAGGGACCGTTGCAGGGGGATAACGGCCCCTGAGCGCGCGCTGCCAAGGGATGACCAGCGCGGGTCAGTGGGGAGAAGAGAGAGCGCGTGCGCTCCCAAGGAGCTCACTGCCACCGCCGAGGCCTGGGGCTGGGGACGGGCGGGGAGGGTGCAGTGCGCGTGCGCCCCAAAAATGCCGCTACTGCGGCTGCCGCAGCGCGAGACCGAGCGCGAGGTGACCGGCAAACGGGCAGAGGGAGCGGCGTGGGCAAGGGCGCGTGCGCGGGAGGGACTGCCAACCGGCGCGCCTGCTGGCCCAAGGCGGAGGGAGTGGCCCGCGGCAGACGCGCGCCTCCTTGCGCGCGCCACTCGCAGCCCGTCTGCCGCCTCGCGCCGGCTCTTGAAGAAAGCCAGAGGGGAGAGGCATGGCCCAGCTTTGGGGCGGGGGCGAAGGGCGCGATCCCGCTCACGCGGGACATGCCCAGCCAATGGGAGGCAAGGGTAGGTGGGTTTGCCGCGCGAGCCGCAGCCCCCAGGATAACGGAGGAGGCGTGAAGGAGCTACGTAACGTGGGGCGGTGAGGCGGGGCTGAGAAGGAGGGAGCTCACCTACCGAGGGCGCTGATTCGGGGACACGAAGAGGCGTGGTCCGCCTCAGCCCAATCCGAGCCTCGCAATTAGTCGTCCCGGAAGAAGGGGCGGGGCTGAAAAGCGCGTGCCCTTTCCCCCCGGCATTGGGGAAAATCTGCAGGCACCGTGCTCGTTGGTCTACTCGTACTTGGTTCCGCGGTCGCCAGGGAGAGGGACGACGGCCTGGTCCTGCGTGCAGCCCTGGCCTCCAAGTCAGCATTGTGCAAATGGCTGCAAATCAAGTGTCACTTTTGGCACCTGGAGGGTAAATAGCAGTGATGGGAGAGGGCACCGCTGTAACCTTTGACTCCTCTGAACTGAGGAGGGGTTCCGCTGGGACTCTTCCGGAAGTACGGGTCGTGGAAGATGCGCTTTCCGGGCGCCAAGCCAGTATTTGTGGAATGCATGAGTAAAAGCTATGCTCCCTATTGCATTTTGCATTTCTTTCCTCAGTCTCTTTATCTATAAAGTGGGGTGATAATCATACCCTCAGGATTGTTATGAGAATTAGGAAAATCATGCCTTGCGCATATTAAGCGCTCTATAATCCTTGACAAAACTATACGGGCTCGAGTGTTAATATTTGTCCCTTTAAATAAAGCTTTTCTGATTAAAGGTCATTTCCATTGGCATTCTTCTTAATTTAGCGTTTTAATGCATGAAATCTGATTTTTAGATGTTAGTGACTAAGTTTTTAAACTTCTCTTGAAGCACTGCGGACTGCCAAATCGAGTGCATGGACTGTCATTGCAAACTCTATTGTGTAAGTGATTTTTGAGATCACTTGAGGAAACACCAGGAAGTGAAGAGGGGATGCTGGATATATCTGCTTTAAATTAATCTCTTTATAACACCTATGCAGTGTTCCAGGCCCTTCCAGTCTTGGGAAATTTGTGAACTGGCAGCACCTGAAGAAAAGAGAAGATTTGGCTCACTCTGGACTCAGATCCCCCGCTTTTGGAGCCCATCAACTCTGCCTTATCCTTCAAGTCTCAGCTCGAAGTCACTTTCTCAGAGTAGCCTCCCAGATTTGGCTTGACCCCTCGTTCTTTAATAAAAATGAACACTTTGTGCCAGGCAGCATTCTAAAGCACTTTGCACATATTAACTCACTTAACCCTCACAACAACCTTATGAGTAGATTATAAGGTACAGAAAAGTAACACAGCTAGTATAATACATAGAAGATTTGAGATTTAAACCCAGTTGGTTGGGGTCAGGTGACTACACACCTATCATTTCTTCATAGCACTTCATCAGGGTTTGAAGTTCTATGTTTGATAACACCATTTGATGCCTGAGCTCTTTGAAGCAGGGACTCTGGCTAGTTCCAAATTCTGGCAAATGGCCCACAATAAACACTTGTTAATGAATAAATAAATGAATTCAATACTAAACAAAGGTGATGGTAAGCACTGAGGACATGGTAGCCAAAAAGACAAAGTCCTTGTTCACTGACTAATTCCTTCATTCAGAGCCTAGCTCAGATGTCCTGTCTTCCAGGAGATCCTCCCTGGCCTGACAGCCTGGGTCAGGTGCTTCCTGTAGGCTCCCACAGCTCCTTTGGATTTCCCCTTCAATCCCTGACCACGCTGGGTCATCCCTGTCTGGTGGGTGACAGGTCTTTTCTATCAGACTGCGAGTCCAGTGGCGGCAGGGCTCTGTCTCAGTCATGGTCAATGTCCTTCGTACATATCCAGGTACAAGGTAGGGGCTTAGGCAGTGTTTTGTAGATCCACGCGCAAGGCGGAGGTTCAGGCAGTGTTTTGTTGCATGAACGGAACTCAAGGAGGACATTCCTAGCTCTGCAATTTTTTCCAGTGAGCAAGAGGGCGGATGGTAGCTGAGCAAGCCAACCACAGGAAGCAGGCTTCCCTGGGGGCAGCCACCCCCGCGCGCCCGGTCAGCCTCCACTCCAGGATAAATAAACAACCGAGTAAACAATTAGCCGACAGAGAGAAGTGCCGACTGCCAGCTTGGGCCACTGTCAAGATTTCCCAAGCATCGCCCTAGGGGCCCGAATGGCTGGAGGTCACACCAACCAGAGAGCTGAGGTTGGTACGAGGCGGGGTATGGGGTTCTGGACCCACATCGGAGAGAAGCACAGGCAGAAAAATCCCCAAAAGAATTTTGCAAAAAGTGTGGGGGTGCTGGGGTGTACTTTCTCTATTCCTGAAAGTCTGAAAGGATCAGAGATAGGGTGGGGACCAGGTCGGCGGTGACCAGGGAGTCGGTGAGCCCACAGCGCCGCCTGCAAACCGAACTGAGGAAGCTACATCTTGCAGATGCCGCCGGGCTGTCAAAGAGCGGTGGACTCTCCAGCCATTGGCCGAAAGGGCAGCCAATCACCAGGAAGGAACGGGAGGCGGGATGCTCGGATTCCCGGCAGAATCCCCGCGCCTGGTCAGGTGCTTAGGGTGCACGCGCCAAATATTTGATGGAAGAATACGTGAGGATCCTCTCTATTTTTATAAACTTTTATCAAATTGAAATATACATACCGAAAAGTGCACAAATCAGCTCAATGAATATCCACAAAGAGAACACGCCCTTGTAACTGGCACCCAGGTAAAGAAACAGTGTATGACCAGTCTCTCAGAAGCCACCCGGTGTCCCCTTCCAGTCACTTCCCTCCCCCCACAAGGGAAGCCTTTATCCTACCTTCTATGACTATAGATTAGTTTTGCCTGTTTTCGTACTTTATACAAATGGCATCGTACTATAAGTACTCTTTGGCGCTTAGGTTCTTTTGACCAACATTGTGAGATTCATCCACATTACCGATGTAGGTGTAGATCGTTCATTCTCGCTGTTGTTGTGTAGTATTCCCCCGTATGGATGAACCACGATGTATTTACCTATTCCACCATTGGTGAGTATGTAGGTAGTTTCTACATTTTAACTATTAAGAATAGTGCCACTATGAAGTCCAGAACATGTCTTTTGGTAAACATACGGATATATTTCTGCTAAGTATGTACCTAAGGGTGAAATTGATGGTCACGGCGTGTGCTTGTGTTCACCTTCCCCAAGCAGTTCTCCTAAGTGAATATACCAATTTACAGTCCCATGAGACATGTATGACAATTTCAGCTACTCCACATTTTCCCAAACCCTCGGTATTGTCCAGCATTTAATTTTGGCTATTCCAATGGTAATGTGTTGGTATCCCATTGCGGTTTTAATTTGCCTTCCCCAAATGAATGAGGTTGAGCCTCTTTTCATATATATATATATATATATATATATATATATATATATATATATATTAGCCATTTGAGTAGCATTTTTGTGAATTACTTGCTCAAATCTTTTGCCCATATTTCTATTGTATTATATATTCTTTTCTTTTAATATTATTTTAGAGGTGGAGAGGTTTTGCTATATGGCCCAGGCTGGACTCAAACTCCTTAAGTGATCATCCCATCTCAGTCTCCAAAATAGCTGGGGCTACAGGCATGCACCACTATGCCTGGCCTGTTTTTATTTTTAATTACGCAAAAATACATGAAGTTCTTGGCCTTGCAAAAATTTAAAATACTCCAGATAAGACGCAGTCTCCAGGCCGGGAGCAGTGGCTCACACCTGTAATCCTAGCACTCTGGGAGGCCAAGGCAGGCAGATCATTTGAGCTCAGGAGTTTGAGACCAGCCTGAGCAAGAGCGAGACCCCGTCTCTACTAAAAATAGAAATAAATTAGCTGGACAACTAAAAATATATATATAAAAAAAATTAGCCAGGCAAGGTGGCACATGCCTGTAGTCCCAGCTACTCGGGAGGCTGAGGCAGGAGGATCGCTTGAGCCCAGGAGTTTGAGGTGCTTGCTAGCCCACGCAACAGAGTGAGACTCTGTCTCAAAAAAAAAAAAAAAAAAAGATGCAGTCTCCTTGGACAACCCAACCCCATCCCACTTGCCTCTCCAGATACGTGTTTTTCTTCCAGACTTTTCTATATACTTGCACACCTCCAGTATAGCTTAGTGTAATAGCCAGAGGCATGGACTCTGGAGCCAGAACGCCTGAGCTCACCTCCACCACTTATAAGCTGTTTGACCTTGGGCAAGTTACTCCACTTTTCTGTACCTCAATTTCCTCATCTGTAAAATGGGATTGATAATATTAGTACCTACCTTATGGGCTTGTTTTGAGGTTTCAGTCAGCAAAGTACATAGAAAAATGCCTGGAACACACTAAGCACTATATTGGTGATAGCTACTACTGAGTCATATGAAGGTTTTTTTAAAATATAAATCACATAACTTTTTTATTGTGGTAAGATATAAGTAACATAAGATTTATGATTTTAACCACTTTTTAGTGTACAAATTCTGTGGCATTAAGTATATTCATAATGTCCTGCAACCATCAGCAGCATCCATTTTCAGGACTCAGAACTTTTTCATTATCCCAGAAATTCTGTACCGCTGCTATGGCTTGCCTTTTTTTTTTTTGAGACAGAGTCTCACTCTGTCGCCCTGGGTAGAGTGCTGTGGCATCAGCCTAGCTCACAGCAACTTCAAACTGCTGGGCTCGAGCGATCCTCCTGCCTCAGCCTCCATAGTAGCCAGGACTACAGGCAAGTACCACCATACCCAGCTAATTTTTTCTATTTTTAGTAGAGATGGGGTCTCACTCTTGCTCAGGCTGGTCCTGAACTCCTGACCTGAAGTGATCCTCCCACCTCGGCCTTCCAGAGGGTTTGAATGTTTTTGTCTCCTCCAAAATTCATGTGGAAATTTAATCCCCTGTGCAATAGTCTTGGGAGGTGGTACCTAATGGGAGGTGTTTGGGTCCTCAGGGCTGCACTCTCATGAATGGCTTAAAGCCACTATAAAGGGGCTTTTTGAGAGTGGGTTCTTTCTCTTCTACTCTTCTGCCATGTGAGGACACACTGTTCCTCCCCTGTGCAGGATGCAGCGTTCAAGGCACCATCTCGGAAGTGGAGACCAGCTCTTACCAGACACCTAAACCTTTTGGTGCCTTGATCTCGGACATCCCAGCTCCAGAACTACGAAAAATAAATTTCTGTTCTTTATAAATTACCCAGTCTCAGCTATTCTGTTACAGCAGTGTGAAAGTTGCAGATAACAGGATGAAATAATTTTTTGTCAGACCCAAACAAACTAGAGCAGGGTTCATGTTTGCGTGTCTGAGATAAAGACTATCTCAAGAGGCCAGCCTCGGTGGCTTATGCCTGTAATCCTAGCACTCTGGGAAGCCGAGGTGGGAAGATGGCTTAAGCCCAGGAGTTAATTTCCGTTAATCCTCTGATCTTGGCTTTAATGTCACTCCCTCTGGGAAGCTGTCCCTAACTTTTCAACCAGGCCAGGTGCCCCTGCTATAAGCAGTAACTAGACTCCAACATGGTCCCCAGTGATTCTCACCTTGTATTCACATCTCCCCATACGTTGCACAGAGCTGACCTGTGTATCAGTAGGATGTTTTGAGAATGACAGGATCAGAAAAGATCTGGGACAAGGTCATAAAAGATGTTGCAGCTTCCTCCTTGACCTTTCTTGGATCACTCACTCTGGGGGAAAATAGCTGTCACATTGAGGACACTCACATGTCCTTGTGGAAAGGTCCACATGGTGAGGAATTGAGGCCTCCAACCAACAGCCAGCATTAATCTGCCAACCACAGGACTGAGCCACCTAATCAAGCCCTGGCCAGCATCTTTTTTTTTTTTTTTTTGAGGCAGAGTCTCACTGTATTGCCCGGGCTAGAGTGCCATGGCATCAGCCTAGCTCACAGCAACCTCAAACTCCTGGGATCAAACAATCCTTCTGCCTCAGCCTCCTGAGTAGCTGGGACTACAGGCATGTGCCACCATGCCTGGCTAATTTTTTCTATATATTTTTAGTTGTCCGATTAATTTCTTTCTATTTTTTTTTTAGTAGAGACGGGGTCTCGCTCTTGCTCAGGATGGTTTTGAACTCCTGAGCTCAAACAATCCGCCCGCCTCAGCCTCCCAGAGTGCTAGGATTACAGGTGTGAGCCACCGCACCAGGCCCTGGCCAACATCTTGATGACAAACCCATAAGAGACCCCAAGCCAGACCCCCCTCCTAAGTTGTTCCCAAATTACTCACCCACAGAAACTGTGTGAAATAATACATGTTTATCATTTTAGATTGCTAAGCATTGTTGTGATTTGTTACTCAGCAACAGATAACCTATGCAACATGTAAAGCATCCTGCAATTTTTTTTTTTAACACCGGACTTACTACAATAATTTTTTTTTTTAGACAGGGTCTTGCTCTGTCACCCAGGCTAGAGTGCAGTCGCATGACTATAGCTCACTGAAACCTTGAATTCCTGGGCTCAAGTGATCGTGATCCTGCTGCCTCAGCCTCCCAAGGTGCTGGGATTACAGACGTGGGCCACCTTGCCCAGGCAGTAATTCTTGATTTATTTGTGTAATGTCCCTAGCACTCTGGGAGGCCGAGATGAGAGGATTGCTTGAGGTCAGGAGTTCGAGACCAGCCTGAGCAAGAGCGAGACCCCGTCTCTACTAAAAATAGGAAAAAAAAAAAAGTATTTGTGTAATGTCATATAAGTCTATTTTCCCTGCTATATTGTGAATGCTGTCAGGATAAGGACAGGGTCTGCTATCTTTCTGCCAGTGCGTTCACTCATTTAACAAATGTGTATGGAGCACCAGACTGTGCCAGGCACTAAGCTGAGCCCTGGGGATCAGGCCTGGGACTAAGGTGAGGCACACAAGGTGCCCAGGCACACGATCTAAGGAGGTACTCACTTTTAGGCTTGTGTAAGAGCTGGATTGGCATCTATGAGTGAGGGCCTTTCCAAATGGCGCACCGTGGCACATTGCTTACTTCACCCTAGTGCCAACCTTGTAAGAGATAGAGAAGTATACACGACAGAAATGATCTCTGGCCTCGTTTCGCCCTTGCGATATTCAATCGTTGCATGTTGGTTTTTCTGCTAGTACCACACTTTTAATTTACATGGTTCTATAATGTGTTTTGTTTTTCTTAGGGTATGTCTCACCTCAGTGCCAACAGCAATACCTTTATTTATTTCTTTGTTTTTTAAAGATTTTTTAGATTTTTTTTTTGAATTTTTTTATAATAAATGTGTGTTCCGAGCCCAGAGCACACACTCAGCACTGTCAGCACTAACTGCCGGGGACAAGGGGAGGCATACCTTTACTGAGTGCTTACTATCTGCCACCACGTTCTACATGATGAAGACGCTGTTACCAGACAGAGTCCCTGCCCCCAACAGCTTACCACCTAATGGTAGGTCTAGACACACACACACATACACGGCAAATAAAATCATTAGAAGTTGTAATAAAGGCCATTTAAAAAACCAAACTAACCTCCGACCTAGAGAGTTATGCCAGTAGGGGAGGGGGACCTTTGTAAGTAGGGTCCTCTATGTACGTTCCTGGCAGTGGTGCTTAAGCTAAAGGAAGAAAAGAGGCCAGCCATGGAATGAATGGAGGACAGGCCTTCCAGGGAAGGGAAAGGGCCCAGAAAGGCCCTCGATGGAAAAGCACTTTGCATATTTGAGTAACTGAAAGAAGACAACCGTACCCTTGGATAGGAAGTGAGTGAGATGCCCCCTATGACCTGACATATATTATCAATGAACTTTCATAATGTGAACTAATTTATTTTATTTTATTTTTTTAAATAGGCTACAGCACCCGGAATTCCCAGGCAGTCTCATGAACTAATATTTACTGAGCACTTACTATGTGTCAGGCACTGTCCTAAGTACTTTGGAAATTTTTCTTTTCTCTCTCTCTCTCTGTTTTATTTCAGAATATTACAGGGGTACAAATGTTTTGGTTACATAAATTGCTTTTGTACCGTGCCCATCCCCCAGATAGCATGCACTGTACCCGTTAGCTGTGAATTTACCCATCCACTCTTCCCCTCTCCCACCCGCTTGATTCCCGATGAATGTTATTTCCACATGTGCACATAGATGTTGATCGATTAGTTCCAATTTAATGGTGAGTACATGTGGTGTTTGTTTTTCCATTCTTGTGATACTTCACTTAGAAGAATGGGCTCCAGCTCCATCCAGGTTAACACAGGAGGTATTAGTTTGCCATTATTTTTATGGCTGAGTAGTACTCCTTGGTATATATCAACCACATTTTATCCATCCACTCATGTATTGATGGGCACTTGAGTTGTTTCCACATCTTTTTTTTTTTTTTTTTTTTTTTTGAGACAGAGTCTCACTTTGTTGCCCGGCTAGAGTGCCATGGCATCATCCTAGCTCACAGCAACCTCAAACTCCTGGGCTCAAGCGATCCTTCTGCCTCAGCCTCCCGAGCAGCTGGGACTACAGGCATGTGCCACCATGCCCGGCTAATATATATATATATATATATATGTATACACATATACATATATATATATACACACACACACATATGTTTTTAGTTGTCCAGTTAATTTCTTTCTGTTTTTAGTAGAGACGGAGGTCTTGCTCTTGCTCATGCTGGTCTTGAACTCCTGAGCTCAAACGATCCACCTGCCTAGGCCTCCCAGAGTGCTAGGACTACAGGCGCGAGCCACCGCGCCCGGCCTGTTTCCACATCTTTGCAATTGTGAATTGTGCTATTTGGAAATTTTTCGAAGCTTTAAAACAACCCTACAGAGGTGACCCCTTGAGCCCTCCTATTTTTCCGATGAAAACATTGAGTTAAAAGGTGAAGTCACTGGCCCAAAGTCACACAGGCAAGATGTGCAAGGGCAAGATTTCCACACAGTTCTGACTCCCAAATTCGTGCTTATAAACCATCGTCTCCCATAGGGAAACGCTCAACGTATTTTAAACAAAGCACTGAATGGAAAGACAGTCACAGTCCTAGCTCCCCAACGCAGTGTCTTTTACAACTACTATTCCCAGCACGCTCAGATTGTGCGTAAGGGGCAGTGGGAGGTGGGGGTGGGGGGGGTGCGGTGTTAGAGAACTACATTTCCCGGAATGCAACGCCCGCTTAGGGGCTGTGAAAGCATGTCGGGAATTGTAGTCCCCCGAAGAGACATTCGCCCACAACTCCCAGCATGCATTTGGGGGTCTCATTCTTTTGATAGGAAAAGGATGGTCGCGCAGCATGCTGGGAAGCGGCCCGACCCTTCTCAGCAGGCGGCCCAAATGAGTGGCTCCATTCGTGAAACTACAACTCCCTGCGGGCTTTGCGCGAGAGGGCAGGCGGGTTCCTCTGCCGGAAGTGCGCTCTAGCCCTGGGCCCCCCAACTGCAGCCAGTGCCCGAGCTGCCCAGTTGCCGCGGGACCCGGGCCGCTGGGGTCCGGACGGGGGTCGCCATGGTAACGGGGGCGCGCCCACGCCGGGGACGGGTGGAGGGGGGTCCGCGTGCGAATAACTGACTTGATCGGGCGCTGACGAGCGCTCCCCCGCGCCGCTGAGTGTCTGGGCCGGGCTCGGGCTCTCGGGATTGGGGCCGATCGAGGGCCGGGAAGGCGGGTAACAAGGCCGTGATTCTGCGCGCGGGCGTGCACCGGGGGTCTCGAGGAGAGGGGTCACTGGGGACGGGGTGCCAAGGAAAAAGGGCCGTGCAGGTGGGAGACAGTGGAGATGGTTGGCGGCTTCTAAAACAGGGGAGGCAACTCGTGAGACACGGTCTGGGGGGGTGTAGGGAAAAGGTATTGGAGGTAGAGAAGGGACGTTCCCAAAGGAAGGCTCTTTGGGAGTGTGGCAGGAGCGTTGGAGAAGAACCGGAGACATTGGAACAGGGGAGGGAGGTCATCCTGGTGGGAGAGGGTCTCCAGGGACAAGGAGCTTGCCTTTCAGGCAGAGAGGGGTTGTCGAAACAGGGGCGGGATACTGCTGATGAGAGAGAGGTAATGTCAAGGGGAAGAGACCGGGCACGGTAGAGCAGACGTAGGCAACTGTAAGGAATGAGGCCTCAGAGCCAGGGAAAGTGTGCTACAAAAGGAGAGAGAGCTTGGAGGTAGGCAGCAGATACTAGGAACGAATGGCGAGCAATTGAGTAGGTCTCTTCAAGAGTAGAAGTCTTGGTGGGTAGGGACCAGGTTTGGAAGTGTGAGATTTCGGGAAGGGGCTCTTGAGGCAAGGACTGAGCATTGGATTTGGGGTGCCCTTGTACCCTGGGTTGGGGCTTTGGAGCTAAGAAAGGGTTCTTTGGGCAGGAAAGAAGATGAATGAGAGAGGGTATCAGAACAGGGGAGGAGGCTCCCCAGGGAACAGGGTCCTTGGAGGCAATATGTGACCTTTGGAACAAGGGAGGAGGCCTAGGAGTTGGAGAAGGCATGTCCCCAATAAAAGGCCCACTAAGGCCTGAGGGAGGGGTCTGAAACCAAGAAAGTGGATGCCGGAAGGGAACCATTCTGGGGGAGGGGTATTGGAGACAGGGAAGGTTGGGGGGCATCCAGAGGGCACAGCAGGGGTGAGGATGCAAGAGGGAAGGGACTTCCCAGGGTGGATTCCCTGAGGTGGAGAGATTCTACTTGGAAAGAGCAACAGGGAGAGATGTATGAGGGAATTTGGGAGTAAGGGGCAGAGCTTTCTCTCAATTCTGTATGCTTGCTTCTAGTTCTCCTTCCTACATGCCCCACACGTCTCTGGCTCTGCCCCTAGGCCGTGGCTGCCTGGTGTGGGTCCCCTCACTTCCCTTCCTGCCCAGGACCCGTGCCCTGCTAGGAAGTGGTTTTCCCTGGCTCAGCAGAAGGAGTTCTTGGAAGGAGAGTGTAATGTCCTGTTTCTGTCCAGCTCGGCTGGTTGGTGGAGGGAGGATAGAGTGTGTGGAGAAGGAGGCTTAGGAAAGACAGTGGACTCCTAGTAAAGGGGTAAGGGCTCCCACAAGCTGGGATGAGGGGGTTCAGAACAAAGCCTTTGGACGCCCAGCTCTGCTTTATGCCTCTGAGACTTCCTTTCCCTGAACCTTGGTTTCCACATCTATAAAATGGGCATAAGCATGCCTGTCTCAGGCAGAGCTGGGCCCAAAGCTTCCTGGCTAGATGAGCTTGGACCATGGTTTTCTCAAAGCCAAATAATGATGAATTATGGGCCCAGCAAGGTGGCCACACATGTAATCCGAGCACTCTGGGAGGCCGAGGCAGGAGGATCACTTGAGCTCAGGAGTTAGAGACCACCCTGAGCAAGAGCCAGACGCTGTCTCTCCCCAAAATAGAAAAAATTAGTGGGGCGTGGCAGTGCGTGCCTGCATAAGAAGGGGCAGATGCTTTGCAAAACAGGTTAACAATTCCTAGGACCGCAGCTTCATTTGATACCGAAGGCTGCTGCTGTCTCCCTGGTTAAAAAAGAAAAAAAGGAAAGAAAGAAAAGAGTTTAGCAATTGCTGAAAAAGTTAAACTTAGAGTTACCGTAGGATTCAGCAATTCTAGATATATACCAAGAGAAACAAAACATATGTCAATACAAAAACTTGTACATGAATGTTCATAGCAGCATTATTCATAATAGCCGAGAAGTGGAAACGACCCAATGTCCATCAACTGATAAATACATAAAGTGTGTTACAGGTCGAATGCCCCTTATCTGAAATGCTTGGAACCTGAAGTGTTTTGGATTTCACATTTTTTTGGATGTTGGAATATTTGCATATGTAGAATAAGATATCTTTTTTTTTTTTTTTTGAGAGAGAGTCTCACTCTGTTGCTCTGGCTAGAGTGAGTGCCGTGGCGTTAGCCTAGCTCACAGCAAGCTCAAACTCCTGGGCTCAAGCGATCCTCCTGCCTCAGCCTCCCAAGTAGCTGGGACTACAGGCATGCGCCACCGTGCCCGGCTAATTTTTTCTATATATTTTTAGCTGTCCAATTAATTTCTTTCTATTTTTAGTAGAGACAGGTCTCGCTCTTGCTCAGGCTGGTCTCGAACTCCTGAACTCAAACAATCCGCCCGCCGCGGCCTCCCAGAGAGCTAGGATTACAGGCGTGAGCCACCGCGCCCGGCCTGCTTTTTTTTTTGTTTTTAGTTTTCTTGTTCTGGAATTAGTGGTGCTTTTTGTACAACTGGGAATATACTAGAAACCATTGAACTGTCTATAGTTTAAGTGAGTGAATTTTATGGTCTGTGAATTGTTTCAATTTTTTAGAAAATTAGTAAACAAAGAGAAAAAAAAGAAGTGACAGAATCAGGACTCAGACCAAAGAAGTCTGAAACTCAAACATTTATTGAGTGCCTGCTGCATACCAGCTACTGAACTAGGTTTATAAATTTATTTAACCTTGAAAACACCCTGGCACAATGAATCTTCTTGGGAAACTTGTTTTGCTGGTGAGGAAACAGGCTCAGAGAGGTGGTGGAGCCTGGGGGCCCTGGAGCCGACTCTGGAGTCAGCCACTTGGTGGAAGGGAAGTCATTCTGCTGGGGTGTTGGAGGGACCTGGGACAGAGTGTGTGGCCAGGCCCCTGGAAGGCAGACAGCCCGGAGGCCCCGACTGCCCTTCAGGGATGGGAGGGGCTGCAGGGCCCTACCTTCCTTGCCTTTCTCACTTCCCCTCCTCCTCTTCCTCCTGCCGCCCCCAGATCCGCTTCATCCTCATCCAGAACCGGGCTGGCAAGACGCGCCTGGCCAAGTGGTACATGCAGTTCGATGACGATGAGAAACAGAAGCTGATTGAGGAGGTGCACGCCGTGGTCACCGTCCGAGATGCTAAACATACCAACTTCGTGGAGGTGACGCCCGCCCCCGGTGCCTCCTGTACCCGCTGCTTCCTTGCGACCTCTCCTTCCCCACCTCCTGCCTCGCCTCTGATTACAAGAATCCTTCAGACCCCACCGCTCCCCGCATTCATTCATTCTCATTCAACGTGCTTTTGGCTTCTTCCTTCCTTTTCTTTCTTTCTTTTTTTTTTTTGGTACTTTTGATTGTGAAAAATTACAAATACACAGATTAGTACGAGAGATTTTTGGTACCTTATTTAATTTAATTTTAATTTTATTTTTATGTTAACATTTTATTTATTTTTTGTTTTTGCTTTCTTGAGACAGGGTCTTGCTCTGCTGCCCAGGTTGGAGTGCAGTGGTGCAATCCCAGCTCACTGCAGCCCTGAATTCCTGGGCTCAAAAGATCCTCCCAAGTAGCTAGGACTACAGGCACATGCCACCAGGCCCAGCTAACTTAAAAAAAATTTTTTTTTTTTGGAGATGGGGTCTCACTGTGTTGCCCAGGCTGATCTCATACTCCTGGCCTCAGTGGTCCTCCTGCCTTGGCCTCTGAAAGTGCTGGGATTACAGGCAGGAGCCACTGCACCTGGCCCTTTGGTGCCTTCTTAAAACTTCTTATAGAAATGTTCAAACACGCAAAAGCAGAGAGAATAATATTGCAAAGATAGCTTGCTGCAGTGTTTTAAATTAAAGTGCAGATATCATGACAATGCAGCCCTAAATATTTCAGGATACAGCTCAGAAAATAAAGGCATGTTCCTCTGTCACCAGGATACCATTCTCGAACCTGAGAAAATTAGTAATACTTCCTTAATATTACTTCAATACCCAATCAACACTTATGTTTCCCCATTTCCTCCGCATCTTCAAAGCTGATTTGTTCAAAGCCAGTGAAGGCTCATGTCGCTTTTGGTTGCTATGTCTCTTTGGTCTCTTTTCAGCTAGAAGTCTCCACCTCTTATTCCCATGAAATTAACCTGTTCAAGAGACCAGGCTGATTGTCCTGTAGAATTCAACAAATATTTATCGAGGGCCTACTGTGTGTTCCAGGCACTGTTCTAGGCATTGGGGATACCGCAGTGATGGTGACATACAGATCCCTGCCCTTGGAGAGCTGAGGGTGACGTTCTGGTCAGTGAGACACAGACAGTAGAAGATATAGTGTATCGGATAGTGGGAAATGCCGGGGAGAAAAACAAGCAGCTATAGGCGGGGGTAGGGGTACTGGGGTGTGCACTCTGGGGAATGGAGTACAGGTTTAAATGGTTTGGTGAGGAACACATCGCTGAAAAGATGACATTTGAGCCAGATCTGAAGGAGCTGGGGGAGTAAAAGAGATGTTATCTGAGAGAGGAACATTCCAAGCCAAGAGAATAGCAAGTGCAAAGGCCCTGAGACAGGAACACACCTAGGGCATTCCAGGAATAGCAAGGCCCGTGAGTCTAAGGTGGAATAAGCCAGAGAGGAAGGCATTTGAGGGCCCAGGAGGGGGGAAAAGATAACAGGGGCTGATGGTGCAGGGCCTTTGGGGCCAGAAGGAGGACTTGGGGTCTTACTGTGAGTGATATGGGAGCCACAGAAGGGTCTTGAGCAGAGGAGGGTCATGGGCCGACTTAGGCTTTAGGGATCCTCTGCAGGGCCAAGAGCAGAAGCAGGGTGACCGCTCGAGAGGGGACCACAGTGTTCAGGGTGAGGGATGGACCCTGGAGACTGGAACCACATGGAAGCCATGGGGAGGGTGAGGAGCGTCCTGGAGGTAGAGCCGAGCGGAAAACCAAAGGCTGGAATGGGATGTGCGAGAAAGCGGAGCCGGGGGTCCTGCCTGCATTTCCTGCTCGAGCCTCCGGTAGGACGGAGCTGTCGTTTTCCGAGAGGGGCAGCCTTCGGGAAGAGCAGGTCGAGGAGATCAGGAGGGAGGTGATGGGAAGGTCAGGTCCAAGGGGTCATTCACATCCCAGGGGAGATGTCTGGGAGGGAGTGACAAGCTGGAGTTCGGGGAGAGGGCTCAGCTCCCAGAGGCCGCCTGCTTTCCTCGGCTCGGGGCCCCTTCCCCGTCCCCAGAGCCAGCCGCATGGCTTCTCCCAACCGCTCTGACCTACACTGTTCTGTCTGCCTCTTTCCCTTCTAAGGACCCCTGTGATCATGTCCGTCCCACCTGGGTAATCCAGGCTCCTGTCCTCATCTCAGGCTTCTAACTTCATCCCACCTGCCAAGTCCCTTTTTGCCATGTAAGGTGACATATTCGCAGGGTCCAGGGATTAGGAGGTGGACATCTTTGGGGAGTGTTAGCACCTATTCAGTGCCAGCCCTGTGCAGGGTGGTGCCGGGGACACAGTGTGACGGCCCCAGCCTCCCTCACAGGCTCACAGTCCAGCGGAAAGACAGACCCATTGCCAGACAGCGACGACCTAGAGTGGTCAGGTGGGAGCAGGCCAGTGGCCGAGGGCGCGCAGAGGAGGCGTCTGCCCCCGCCCGCAGGAGGAGACCAAGGCCTGGGGCTGCTCCCTAGAGGCCTGGACATTAAAAATGGAGGACGAGGAGGCCGCAAAGACAGAGCAGCAGCCAGAGGCGTAGGAGAGCTAGGAGCGTGAGAGCAGGAAAGGCAGAATTTCGAGAAAAGGGGAGCGCTGATCATTTATCCACGGATCATGCAGGCATCATTGTAATAGCATGAGGAAATGCTGGGCGCAGTGGCGCACGCCTGTAATGCCAGCCACTGGGGAGGCTGAGGTGGAAGGATCACTCGAGCCCAGGAGTTGAGCTATGATCCCGCCACTGCTCTCCGGCCTGGGTGACAGAGCAGGACCCTGTTGCTACAAAGAAAAAAAATTAGCAAAAGGATGAGCAGCAAAAGCTGAGTAAAAATCCAAGGGTTATTGTTGGCACTCGAGGTTGCCACCAGGGGGTGACACACACACACACACACACACACACACACACGTCCCAGACCTAGAGCTGGGATTTCCTCCCCCCGCCGCCCCCCCCAAGATTTTTTTTTTCAGATTTTGGCCAGACGTGGTACTTTGCAACCAGATATGCACTGTTGATGTCTATCTCTTTATCTACTTACACACACATCAAATTAGAGGCTGTGTCCCTGGCACATTTATTCACGGGTTGTGCGTCTGCATTGCTATTCTAATATTTGTGTATATTACAGTTCAGTGATGGCAGGGCCTGGGGTCGTTTTGGTCACAGTGGTGACCCCTCAGGCTGCCCAACACAGGCCCGGCACATGGTAGGTGCTCAGGAAATGTTTGTAGAATGATTGAATGAATGAATTCCAGGCTAAGGAATTTGTCTCCAGAGGTAACAGGAAGTCACAGAGGGAGTGGCGAGGTCGGATGGCTGCTGTTGAACTCTGCCCGGCACCCGGGGGCCTGGGCCTGCCCTGTCGCTGACAGCCTCTCTGCCCCACAGTTCCGGAACTTTAAGATCATTTACCGACGCTACGCCGGCCTCTACTTCTGCATCTGTGTCGATGTAAACGACAACAACCTCGCCTACCTGGAGGCCATCCACAACTTCGTGGAGGTGCGCGGGGGTGGGCGGACGGGCAGGCAGCCCCCATGTGGCCCTCGAGTGTTGGGACCCCTCCCTGGTCCCCGCCTGGTCCCCACCCCCCCACGGTGGATGGGACTCTTTCTTTACCCCCCTGATTCTTTTTGTGTCTGTGTCCGTCACCGTCTGTCTCTTCCCGTCTCTGCCCATCCAGCTGTCACTCTGCTGTGTCTTTCTCTCCGGGCCTCAGCCTGTGTCCTTTACTATCTCTTTTTGTCATTCCTTGGTCCCTGTGCTTGTTTCTGTCTCTCTGCCTGTCCCTCCATCCACATCTGTCCCTTTCTCCCACTCCTCTTCCTGGATCTGTCTGTTTGTCTTTCTCTCCCCCACCTTCCTGTTTCTCTCTTTTTGGCCGTCTCTTTATGATGATCCTCGCTCCCGTTTCTCTCTCTGTGTCTCTGTCTGTCTCTCTTCCGCCTCTCTCCTCCTGGTCCCTTTCCGATGACC
The DNA here is from genome assembly GCA_004363605.1 of Indri indri. Classification (NCBI taxonomy): domain Eukaryota; kingdom Metazoa; phylum Chordata; class Mammalia; order Primates; family Indriidae; genus Indri; species Indri indri. The sequence continues at coordinate 29,393 of RJWJ010016043.1, forward strand.
TCGTTCCTGTCTCTGCGTGTGTCTCACTCTCCCTGCCCGTCTCTGACTCTCTGTCTTCCTCTCGCAGGTCTTAAACGAGTATTTCCACAACGTCTGTGAGCTGGACCTGGTGTTCAACTTCTACAAGGTAGGCTCCCGGCAGAGAGGAGGCCGGAGGAGCCAGAGGAGGGGGAAGGAGGGTGGCCTGTGGCCCCGTGGCCACCCAGTGCCTCTGCTGAGGTCTGTGTCCTGGCTCTCGGGGCAGCAGGGTCTGGGCCGGCGTCCTGCAGGCCCTTCTCTCACACCCGGGGTCCCCGGCCTCCGTTCGCACAGGTTTACACGGTCGTGGACGAGATGTTCCTAGCCGGTGAGATCCGCGAGACCAGCCAGACGAAGGTGCTGAAGCAGCTGCTGATGCTGCAGTCCCTGGAGTGAGGGCGGGCGAGCCCCGCCGGCCCCGGCCCCCCGGCCTCACCTGCTCGCTTCCCCTGTCCAGGCCCGTGGCCCACCCAGCAGCCCCCTCCCTCAGCCGCCCAGGAGGAAGGGACCCAGCTGGGCCTGGGCCTCAAGGGAGGAGACTGCATCCCACTGCCTCTGGGCCCCAGCTGTGGGTGGAGGCCACCATGCGTGTCCCTAGTACCCGTGCCGTCGTCGTGTGATGCTGTGAGTGCGTGTGCGTGGAGCCCCCAATAAACCTGTGGTCCTGCCTGGCCCTGCTGTCTCTGAGCATTTGCTTATCTCCCCTGGTGACCGAAGACACTCAGGATGCTGATGCCCTGTTCTCAGTCCATCAGTCAGTCTGTCAACAAACACCCCTCACTGGCTGAGCGAGGCAAGGAACCCTGGCACCCTTCAGACCTGTTCCTTCCCACAAAGGGCCCCCAAGACTGGAAGGGATGACAGGTTTAGATACCACGCACTTGCTGTTAAAATAATAACCCTCAAAGCTAACGCTTAATGGCCCTGAGTAGTTCCCAGACATTGTTCTAAGCAATTAGCACGTATTACCTAAATGCTCACAAGATTATGAGGAAAGGGTTATTATTATCCCCATTTTTCAGGTGAGATCATCAAGCCCAGGAAGGTGAAAAGATTTACCCAGGGTCACATAGCTAGTCAGCGGCCAAGCCAGGTGTGTTCGGGGCCAGTTTTGAGCCCAGACAGGCAGACCCAGAGTCCTCGTTTTTAGCCACTAGAGCCAGCCGTCATTGGACGTGTAGGCTCTGCACTTAGTGTCGTGTGCTTCTCAGCAACAGCACCGCTGGCATTTGGGCTGGGACAATTCCCCATTGTGGGACTGTCCCAGGCATGGCCAGACTTTTGGCTCCCACCCACCAAATGCCAGAAGTGGCCCCCTGGCCATTGTGACTACAGAAACAACCCCCGCATGTTTCCGGGGCCCTTTGGAGTTGAGCCCTCGCCCCCCTCCCCCCATGCCCAATGAGAGCAGAGTGTGACAGCTGCTGGCCACATACACCCTTGGCAAGCTGAGAACAGCTCTGGGCCCATGTGGGCTCTGATTAACATCATACGACCTGGCTTCGGGCTCCCAACTGCAGGAGGTAGGTGCATCCTGACTTGGCCACTTAGCAGCTGCATAACCCCCGGGTAAGTCATTTAACCTCTCTTGCCTCTGTTTCTTCATCTGGAAAATGGGTTGACGATAGTTTTTCTCTCACTGGTGTGTCTGAGGATTCAATGAGTAAATCTACAGGGAAGTTCAAGATTGCGCCTGACAGTGGTAAGCACGCACTTATCCTGCAGGCGCGAGCGCCTGTGGACGCGGCATTGTCGGAGACACCAGAGGTGCGGGCAGAAGGAGACAGTAAGCAGTGGCCGTAATCACCGTTTCACACGCGGGAAGACAGGCTTGGAGAGGTGAATTTACACTGGGCATTTTTATAAATATTAATATCATTATTTAACAGTGTATGAGTTTTCCTACCGGCGCTGTAACAAATTATCACAAACTTAGTGTGTAAAACAACACAAATTTATTATAATTCTGAAAGTTAGAAATCAGAAATGGGTTTCATTGGGTTAAAAACCAAGGCGTCAACAGAGCTGCCTGGAAGGTCTAGGGAGAATCCGTTTCCTTGCGTTTTCTAGCTTCTAGAAGCTGCCTGCTGTCCTTGGCATGCGACCCCATCCTCCGTCTTCAAAGCCATCTCCCAGTCTCTCCCCTGACCTGTGTCTCAAGATCCTTAATGTAATCATGTTTGCAAAGTCGCTTTTGTCATGGAAAGTAACATATTCACAGGTTCCAAGGATGAGGATGTGGACATTTTTAGGGGACTGTTATTCTGCCTGCCACAAACAAGAAACACTTACGTGATATCTACATGGAGTTGGTTTTGTTGGCACCAAAACCCTCCTCTGGCCAGGTTAACTAGAAAAGAGGATTCTGAGCCAAGGGAACAGTAAGTGCAAAGGCCCTGAGGCAGAATATGCAAGGAGGCCAGTGTGGCTAGAACAGGGTGAGCCAGAGGGACAGTCCCAGCGATGTGTTTGGAGAGATGACAGCACTGGGGATCAGAGGGGGAAAGCAGGTCACACAGGGCCTGACTGGCTGTAGTGAGGACACTGGGTTTACTCTGTGCCAGATGAGAGCCATGGGTAGGAAGATTCTTTGTTTTGGAGGATCTGGGGGAGGGTGGTGACAGTTTTATTGAGATATAACTCGCATACCATGCAAGTCATTTGTGGTATACAGGTCGGTGGTTTTAGTGTATTCACAGACTTGGGGCACTGACGTCACAATCCATTTCAGAACACTTTTATCACCCCAAATAGAAACCTCACGCCCCTCAATTCCCCCAGCCCCTGGCAACCATGAATCCACTTTGGGTTTCTATGGATTTGCCTGGACATTTCACATAAAAGGGGTCATTCAGTACGTGGGGCATGGGAAGGTTTCGTGCCAAATCCGACGCAGGGCAGGCAGGGGTGGGAGCAGGGTGGCCAGTGAGGAGGTGCCGCTGGGGCCAGGATGGGGGCGGCGATGGAAGCAGAGAAGGGGGTCAGATCTGGGCACATCTCGAAGGTGCCATCAGCCGCATTCTCTGACAATGTGATGTAGGGTGGAGAGAAGTCAGGGATCACTCTCAATTTACAGCCTGAGCATCTCAAAGACCAGAACCTTCCTTCATAGAAGAGACAAGCCAGTTGGAGGAATCTGCCAAGGTCGAGTTCCTGGGACTCCAAGGGGGAGATGCCGAGGCAGCAGTGGCCACGCGGGTCTGGAGCTCAGGAGAGAAGCCGGGCGGGACACAGGCACTTGGAATTCACCAGAACGGTAGTATTTACCGCCGTGAGACCGGCTGAGACCACCAAGGGAGCAGGTGGAAGAGAGAGGAGGAGAGATCTGAAGACTGAGGCCGGTGGCTTTTCAGCCATCAGGGAGCAGAGGAGAATCCAGGAAATGAAAGAGAAAACACAGCCAGTGAGAGCAGCGTCCTTGAATCGAGTGAAAAAACCCAGTCTGTTCAAGAGGAGAGGATTCCCGGGTTAAATGCTGTTGAGATCACTACCGACATACCAGACTGGCTAACTTAAAAAACAGGCCAGGCGCGGTGGCTCACGCCTGTAATCCTAGCACTCTGGGAGGCTGAGGCAGGAGGATCGCTCAAGATCAGGAGATCAAGACCAGCCTGAGCAAGAGCGAGACCCCGTCTCTACCAAAAATAGAAAGAAATTAATTGGACAGCTAAAAATATGTAGAAAAAATTAGCCGGGCATGGTGGTGCATGCCTGTAGTCCCAGCTACTCAGGAGGCTGAGGCAGGAGGATCGCTTGAGCCCGGGAGTTTGAGGTTGCTGAGAGCTAGGCTGACGCCATGGCACTCTACCCGGGCAACAGAGTGAAACTCTGTCCCCACCCAAAAAAAAAAAAAAAATAGAAATTGGCTGGACAACTAAAAATATATATAAAAAATTAGCCAGGCATGGTGGCACATGCCTGTAGTCCCAGCTACTCGGAGGCTGAGGCAGGAGGATTGCTTGAGCCCAGGAGTTTGAGGTTGCTGTGAGCTAGGCTGACGCCACGGCACTCTAGCCCAGGCAACAGAGCAAGACTCTGTCTCAAAAAATAAAAAAATAAAAAATAAATTAAAAAAAAAAATGTACTGAGTGCCAGCAAGCGTTCAGGGCAATCAGAACTCTCACGCACTGCTGGTGGGAATGCAAAACGGGGCAGCCACTCTGGAAAACAGTCTGGCAGTTTCTTGCAAAGTTAAACATACACTTCCCTTGTGACTCAGCAATCCTACTCTTGCTTGTTTACCCAAGAGAAATAAAAACTTAGGTTCGCACGGAACTTGTACCTGTGTATTCATAGCAGCATTATTCACAACAGCCGAAAGGCAGAGGTTACCCGGCTGTCCATCCACTGATGAACAGATAAGTAAGATAGGCTACCTGCATACAGCGGGATATTACTCAGCCAGAAATAGAAGGGAGAACCGACACAGGCCACACTGTGGATGAAGCTTGCAAACGTAGTGTTAAGTGAAAGAAGCCAGACACGAAAGGCCTCATGTCAAAAGATCCACCCACAGAAACGTCCAGAACAGGCAGAGTGTGTAGAGACAGAAAGATTAGTGGTTGCCCAGGCCTGGAGAAAGTGGGAGAGAGGGGAAGGCTACGTGATGAAAACGTTCTGAAATTGACATTGGTGGTGGTTGCGCAACCCTGTGAATATGCTAAAAACTGTCAAATTGGACACTTTAAATGATCAAATTGATGAATATATACAGCCAACTGCGTGGGGGAGAAAGGGATGGGGAGACTGAATGGTATGTGAATATAGCTCAACAAAGCTGGTACAAAATAAATAGAACAAATAGCCAGGTGCGGTGGCACATGACTGCAGTCCCTGCTACTCGGGAGGCTGAGCTGGGAGGATTACTTGAGCCCAGGAGTTCAAGGCCAGCCTGAGCAACATAGTGAGACCCCCCCCATCTCTAAAAACAACAACAACAACAACAACAACAAGATGCACACAAATATAGTGCCTTTATTCATAATTACCCAAAACTGGAAACTGGAAACAACCCAAATGCCCTTCAACAGATGAATGGATAAAGAAACTGTGGCCCAGACAACCAAATACTCTCCAGCACTGGAAAGGAATGATGCAGAAGCCACGGGCCTTGCTAAAATGAATGAATAAATAAAAAGTCCACCCATACAGCATAGTTGCAAAAGCAAAATTATAACCACTTTCAACAGGGTGTCTGGTTGCCAGGAGCTGGGGGGTGAGGTAGGGGCCAGCCACGGAGGAACAGAAGGGAATTTTGAGACATTGAGAGATGATGGGATTCTTCCATTTTTTTTTTTTAGAGACAGGATCTTGTTCTGTTGTTCAGGCTAGAGTTCAGTGGTGTGATCCTAGCTCACTGCAGCCTCCAACTCCTGGGCTTAAGGGATCTTCCTGTCTTAGCCTTCCCAGTAGCTAGGACTGCAAGCACACGCTGCCACGCCTGGCTAATACTTTTTTAATTTTTGTAGAGACAGGTCTTGCTATGTCGCCCAGGCTGGTCTTGAAGTCCTGGGCTCAAGTGATCCTCCCACCTCAGCCTCCCAAAGTGCTGGGATTACAGGCGTGAGCCACTGCGTCCCGCTTCTTCCATATCTTGATTGTGATGGTGGTTCCCTGACCATACGCGTTTGTCAAATAAAAAGGATGAATTTTAGCGTATGAAAATTATAATACTTCAATAACCTGACCTTTTTTTTTTTTTTTTTGAGA